>VMRK01000439.1:0-59759 GCA_016801395.1 Leptodermis oblonga
CTTGCGATTTCTATACGATTCTTTGCTATTTTTCCTAGGTTTCCCTTTGGTCTCTGCGGCGGCTCCCATTTCATCTTTATCCCATTCTCAGATATATATCGCAGTCTCAGATCTCTACCTCTTCCTTTGCGTGTGATGCTCTGATTCGAAAAGATTATACTTTTATTGCTATTCCTATTGCAAACCGCCGCATCCTTTTCCTGTCGACACCCCCATCTCCCTTTGTCCTCCATGGCGGTGCAACCAACCACCACCATCGCTTGAGCCACAGCCGCCACCAGTTGAATAAATCTCCACCATTTGGCTTTGTCCTTAAGTTTCTGGTCTGTAATTTTATTTAAATTTTTTGCTTCCAGGTTTCGGTTTTCAATTATTCTTCAGCTCTTGGTTTATATTTTATTAGTCTCTGATGAATTGCAGGAATCTGATGTGCCCTCCACCTTGCCGATTCCGATTTCAGTAGCTCAATTCCGTCGGAAAGAGTTCCTGTCCCCAACTCCCGACATCCGCCTCTACATTCCTGTCTTCATTGGGTAACCTCTTTCTAGATTTTGAATGATTTGGTTCTTATAGATGGAGTAATTGGGACTGTTTAAACATGTCCGTTCATTGTTGGTAATTATGGACTTCATCTTGTTGGTTTATTTTTTTCTCATTGATTGTGTGGAAAACCAGGTCTGGTCTGTTTCTTTCGATTTTTGGTCAACCCTTGTTTTAACCATTAACCAGTTTTGTCTTATTCCAACTTTACACGTCAGCTCTGACTGGACAGGTGGCCGTTCCCCGGAAAGGCCGGTCCGTTCCGGGCCTGACAACAGAACTTTTTAGATGAGTCATAATAGTCATAGATGCCGTTTATTGCATGATGAACTGCCATTTTGAATTGTGTGGTTGTATGTTGCCTAAATGAACAGGACGCTTTGGTTTCTATATTTTGCCTAATTGAATGCGCCTTTTTTGGATGTTCTTAATCCTTTGAAAATTGGCGTTTGATTATACTACTATAAATTTTATACTCGGGAAAGTGATGGTATAAAGATATATTTATTGTTTTTTATTGTTTTACTTTTCGGTTCCAACATCATTAATGGGAATTTATGGAGATTGCTGAGACCAAATTTCATTAGTAATTCTTCTTCATTTCTGTTTGACCTTTGTTCATTCTTCGGTGTTATTATGTTGTTCTTCTTGTTCATTGATCGCCCCGATCCCGCATAAAATTGTTTTTTTTTTGGTCACTTTGATGAATGGGGATTGAACCATGTGCAAAGAGGTGAAAGGGTGGTTGTGTCTCCTTTTCTTAAGGTGCAAGACTGCTTGAAATATTTGAACATTTATTTGCAGCATTTCTGGTCTTGTACATTCTTGTCATAGTTTCTTTGCTTTCTTCAGAACCTCTAACTACTCTATGGAAAATTAATATTTTGCCTGCCTCTAATGAAGGATATACTGAGGTGTTAAGTCTTTTGATTTATTGCTGAAACAAATAAAGTACATTTTCAGGTTTTAGTTTGTTTGCTTCTTGAGTAATTATCATTTAAAGGACCAAATTTCATTAGTAATTCTCCTTCATTTCTATTTGACCTTTGTTCTTTCTTCGGTGTTATTCTGTTGTTCTTCTTGTTCATTGATCGCCCCGATCCCGCATAAAATTGTTTTTTTATTCGGTCACTTTGATGAATGGGGATTGAACCATGTGCAAAGAGGTGAAAGGTTGTTGTGTCTCCTTTTCTTAAGGTGCAAGACTGCTTGAAATATTTGAACATTTATTTGCAGCATTTCTGGTCTTGTACATTCTTGTCACACTTCCTTTGCTTTCATCAGAACCTCTAACTACTCTATGGAAAATTAATATTTTGCCTGCCTCTAATGAAGGATATACTGAGGTGTTAAGTCTTTTGATTTATTGCTGAAACAAATAAAGTACATTTTCAGGTTTTAGTTTGTTTGCTTCTTGAGTAATTATCATTTAAAGGACCAAATTTCATTAGTAATTCTCCTTCATTTCTGTTTGACCTTTGTTCATTCTTCGGTGTTATTCTGTTGTTCTTCTTGTTCATTGATCGCCCCGATCCCGCATAAAATTGTTTTTTTTTTCGGTAACTTTGATGAATGGGGATTGAACCATGTGCAAAGAGGTGAAAGGGTTGTTGTGTCTCCTTTTCTTAAGGTGCAAGACTGCTTGAAATATTTGAACATTTATTTGCAGCATTTCTGGTCTTGTACATTCTTGTCACAGTTTCTTTGCTTTCATCAGAACCTCTAACTACTCTATGGAAAATTAATATTTTGCCTGCCTCTACTGAAGGATATACTGAGGTGTTAAGTCTTTTGATTTATTGCTGAAACAAATAAAGTACATTTTCAGGTTTTAGTTTGTTTGCTTCTTGAGTAATTATCATTTAAAGTGCAGCAAGGAAGAAGGAAATTTCGTGGACCTGGCTTATTGGGTCACATTTAGTTGGCCCCTGTATCTGGCGCAATATGACATGCATGTTAATAAATGGATGGAGGGGCATTAATCCTCCTGACCATTTTTCCATATTATGGTTTTATAGTATCTTTCTAAGCTTTTACCGATGAATTAGGCAGTTTCTAAATGTTGCTTCAGTGTCTACTTACATCTGTAATCCCTTATTATGTGAGAATCTGAGGATTCTTCGTCAACGCAAGTGTAACATTTTTTATTGTTATTTGTTCGGGCAATTCAAACCCACAATTGATTTTCTCTTCCAATTTCTGAATTCTATAGGCTATTTGGGTTTTATTGGGGGGTTTTTTTTTTTTTGCTACTTCTTTTTATCCTTGGGCTCACTGGTCAATATATGGTTTTTTCCCTTTCTTTTAAGCATTGGTGGCTAAAGTATTTATCATTCTCTTGAAGCTTTTGGTTCTGAAGTTGATATTGTGTATAAATATATCTAGAGTTAACACCTTTGATTATTGATTTGCAGCTTAGTATGGCACCACTTGGGAAGAAATATTGATATGCTATTGGATCTATGCAAGATGCCATAGCTCAAAATACTCAGATTCAAAATGACAACCATGATAGTTCCGATGACTCATTTTCAGATACCAATTCGGACAACTCATCAGATGACAGAGCTCATGACCAGCTAGAAAATAGCGGTGATGATGATACCAACGAACAAGGTGCATATTCATAACTTAAAAATTATTAATTTTTTTACGTCTATGTAATCATGTGTAAATAATATTTTTTCTTTCTAATTACATTCCTAAATAAATAATGATTCGTAGAAACAATTAGAAGGGGACCTGCAAAATTGGGATTCCAGTGGGGTACAGGAAAAGTCATGATGTTGGATCTAGATGCTGATAATGAAGTAGTTGGGAACAATGCTGTTCATTTATCATCTCAATTGGGAATCCTGGCAAAAGATGGAAACAAATTACCCATTTCATATACAGATTGGAGGGCAGTGCCTCAAATGCAAAAGGACATGGTTTGGGATGACGTCAAGGTATATCTTTACTTGTAATTTTGTTTCATTTATGATAATTCATGTCCTAAATTTTCATTGTCTCCCTATCAAATGAGAATGAAAAGACCTATAGATGTTTGCGTACTATTATTTGTTTTTAGGCATTATTCATCAATGGAGTTTTCACATTTGCTGTGACCTCCAACTTCATTTCTAATGTTCTGTGAGCTTAGTTATCTAGCAGCCTATTTTTAAGTCGTAGTGAGCTGATTTTTACATGCATGTCTATTTTTTGTTCGTAGGAGAATACAAACTTGCCTGACAGTTACAAAAAAAGATGCCTCCAAAGACTTGGGAAACTTTGGAAGGATTGGAAAAGTAGATTGAAAGCAAAACATTATACCCCACATAGGCAGAACCAAACTTACATACTATCCAAATGTCCACTAAGGGTGGAAACTGATCAATGGCCTATGCTGGTGAACTATTAGAGCACTGAGAAAGCAAAGGTTAGTAAACAGGTTTAACATTATGTGTGTGTGTGTGTGTGTATGTATATATTACACGCTCTTTAAAAATGTAACTTTTGGCATTTTGTTGAATTACAGAAAGTTAGTAAGAACAACAAAACTAGTCGAAAGAATGTCAAATTGCCGTCTATACTGGGAAGAAAGGATACGAACAGTGCTAAACATGAGGTATTATATATATATATATATATAATACTTTCCACAAATTGTCGTTTAATTCAAATGTGTTGTATTATGTTGTTATAACTTGTTTCTCTGTTCCTCTGTTTGAAGTACCGACAGCAATATGGTCAAGAACCATCCAAGCCAAATTTGTTTATCGCTACAAGAGTGGGGAAGAGTGGAAAACCACTTGATAAGTTTACTTCAGAAAAAATAGTAAGTACTCTTACAATTAATAATAACTACCTACTAATGAAATACTAGATTGGAGTAGGGTTTTCACTTTTCCTACTAATCTTTTTTTCATTTTGTCTTGTAATTATGCTATTTTACAAGACAAGATCCAAAAGTTTCCAGAGGGTTTGCGCGATGATATTCAGGCTAATGATGAGATTTATGAAGAAGTTATTGGAAAAGACGCACCAGGATGTTTGCGTAGTAGCGGTCTTGCTTCAAAGAGTAAGAAATTGATTTTCATATCCCGAGAAGAATTCGATCAAGCTGTCAAAGACAAAGCCAATGACCAAGTGGCAAGTATTCAAAAGGGTTTTGAAGAACAATTATCAAAATTTAAAGATGACATGTGTTCCAAAATGGAGATGGTCCAGGCTCGATTTCTCCCATTTGAGGATCAAAATACGCATGTAAGTCTGTACTTTCTTCATTAATTACATTTTTATAGTATATTTTAACTCATATTATTAAATTATAATGTACAAGGTATCGGGGTCTTCGAATTCTAAACGCGTACTAGCTTCAAATAATGGGTCATCATTGCAAGGATTTATGAATTTAGAGAACTCTAGTCAAGCAAATGAAACTCTTGAGGTAAATGATCAATTTTTCATTAATGTTTCATTTCATATTTTATTCTGGTGCATTAATATTCGTTTCTTTTATCAATTGTCATAGATGAGAAAAGAGATAAATAACGCTGATACGAACAACACAAACATCCATTCAAATGCTACTTCACCAAAGGTAATATAAACAATTATACTTTTTTTAAAAAAAAATTTCTCATCTATATCTCTTAAATATAATTTATTTTTGTTAAAAATATTAGGAACAAGGAAAAAGTCTGAGAAGGAGCAAAAGGAAGGCAAAATAATCTTCTTCAAAATGGACAATTTCCCTTGTGAAATTTGCATTCTGGCCTTGGAAGATAAATTTAGACGTTTGTAATTTTTATTCAAATATGTTGAGTGATGAATTTAAATTATGATATTCTCACTTTGACATTTAGCAAATATTTTATTTTATATTTTGAATAATATTTTAGTTAATTTATTTTTATATGTACAAATTGGGAATTATTTATTCTATTAACGCATTTGTGTTGTACAAAATGTATGCCACAAAAAACTTAATGGCGTAATTGTGTCACTAATTATTATGTGACATAAATTTTACAGACGTGATATTGTGTCGCAAAATAAAATTACGACATTTCAAATAATGACGCCGCATGTGCAGCAAATAAATATGTGACGTTAACTGTAATGACACAAATTACTGTTACAAATAACGCGTCATTGCAACTAATGACACATAATGTGTCGTAAGATTTATGCGACAATAATTAAGTGAAACAAAATGTGTCGTATCTTTTGTGGCACCACTATTAAAAAATGCTACGAAAATGCTACATAGCCTTTTGTGACACGATAAAGTGTGTCGTAAAATTGTGTCTCTAATTTGTCTTTGAGACACAATTTACATGTCGCGAATACCATTCGACGTTTTAAATGTGACGCCACATTTGTCGCGCATACTCTTGCAACACTCATTTCAATGACGCAAACCAATGTCGTAAATTAGTATGCGTCACTAAGACAAATGAGGGATAATGTGTCGCGAATTTTAAGCGACAATTAATTTAGTGATGCAAAAAGTGTCATACATTTTCCGCACAAGTGGGAAAAAAGCGCCACAAATTTGCTTCACCACCTTTTGCGACTCAAAAACAAGAGACGCATAATGTGTCGCATATTAGTATTTGCCACACTAAATCAACTTTTAACGACACAATTTACATGTCGCGAATACCATTCGACGTTTTAAATGTGGCGCCACATTTGTCGCAAATAATCTTGCAACATTCCTTTTAATGACCCAAATCAGTGTCGTAAATTAGTATGCGTCACTAAGACAACTGACGCATAATGTGTCGCGAATTTTAAGTGAAAATTAATTTAGTGATGCAGAAAGTGCCATACATTTGCGGCAAAAGTGAGAAAAAAGCGCCACAAATTTCCTACGCCACCTTTTGCGGTTTAATAACAAGAGACGCAAAATATGTCGCAAATTAGTATTTGCGACACTAAATCGACTTTTAGCGACACATTTTCCATGTCGCAATAGGTCACTTTTCTTGTAGTGCTTGTTACATGGGTTAAAAACCAGGCAAGAAGATAAGGGCAAGAATCGGTGGAGCAGCTACCTCATGTATTTTGGTGTTACCAAACCACACCTAAGTCTGCTATGGGAAAGACTCCTTTTGAATTAGCATTTGGTGTTAACACAGTCATACCCCCAGAAGTATAGAATAATGCACCTCGGGTCATGCACTTTGAGAGGGATCAAAATCAGGAAAACTTGAAACTTAGTTTGGATTTAGTGGAAGAAGTCCGGGATACAGCCTACGTACACAAACTAAATTATAAGAATTTAGTTCGGCAGCACTTTGATGTCCAGGTCAGACATCGAGCCTACGTACCAGGAGACTTAGTTTTACAAAACTGGGCTATCAGCAAACCACAGGATCAAGGCAAATTGGTATCTAATTGGGAAAGACCTTACCGGGTGACAGAAGCACGACCTACCAGCAGTTACATGTTAGAAGATATGCAAGGGAAGTTAGTTCCCCGAGCTTGGAATGCAATACACTTCAGAAAATTCTACATATGAGTTATAAGTAAGTACCATGGAAGGAAGGAAGATTAATTAAAACAGTTCAACCAATTATGACGAAAAACCCATCCGCCGCCCCAATAGAAACAGTTGTAAAATATCCAGAAAGCAAGGAAAAATTGTTCTATAAACTAGAGCTATACAGAATTCACACTGGGGGAGCTTGAGAGATTGCTTCTTGGTCGACTGGTCCTGTTGGGTCAGCGTTTTCTTTTTCTTCTTCGACATTTTCTGGCAAAGGAACACCCATGTCTCGGCATTCCTGCTTGACTTCATCGATTAGGTCAAATGCATCCCGACCTGGAGCCAACAAAGATTTATGAGCCAAAGACTCCTCAAGGAGACCCTCCACTGACCTGGGTCCTCTGGCCTCATCCCAGCATAGTGTATAGCCACACTGGATCAACTCCAGGAACCTTATGTTCATTAGCTCCAGCAAAGCACCTTCTTTGAAGACCCTAACTGCCATTTGACGGGCCTCCTCCACTTCCATTGGGTTCAGCAACCCTGCCGATCTTTCCTTCTCTTCCTTCAGGGCCTTCTTCAGAGCAGCATTCTCAGTCTAGAGACTGTTATTTTTCTCCTTCAGGCTCCCAATCTCAGCCTCCAGCCCGTTAGCCTTAGTTTCTATTTGGCTAGCTTTGGTGCCCAGCCTTTGATTCTCTTGGTAAAACTCAATGTTCTTCGACTGGAGGTCAGTTACCTTACTGGATTCTACTCCGAGCTTCATCTTCAGGTTGTCAATTTCTTTAGTCGGCCACTTCAACCTTTCTTGTTCATAACTTTGGGACAGAATATCCAAAGCTATTGTTCCCTTGGCCGTGGCTCCATAATTTATTCCAACCTATGAGGGAAAGTATACAAATTTTTACCAGGAATCATACAGGTAATAAAACTATTTCAAGAAATAAGTCCAGGATTTTAGAATTTACTCGTTTGATATTACTAGAAATCAAAGCTTCTTCTTAGCTGACATTCATAGCCAAGTCGTTCATTTTCTCAACATTGTGCCTCATCCGGTTGCTTGCCTCTACGATCTCTCTAAATGAATTATGGGAGTCATTCAGTATCTCAGGGTATGGCATTAGGTCCATCGGCTGAGGCTCGGACAGGTGGGGCTGGAATATTGGCCAGGCTAAGGAGGCTGGCCTTTCTTTTAGGTCTTTCAGGATGATCATTCTTTCTTTGGTGGCCAAATCCAGCGGACCCAAAAGTTCACCTGGGTCAGGAACTTCAACCTCAGAGGCCAGGCCCGCCAATAAGGGAAGACCCAGGTGGATCTGTGGAGCTTTGGCCCTCCTGGCTGCTTGGATTTCCCCGGTGATTAGTTTGGCCTTCTTGGAAGCTCGGGGGATCAAGGTTTCGAAAGGTTGTGCACTCTCGGAATCGGCACCCTCTCGGGTCAAGTCTATCTCTGTGGGCGGGGGGGGGGGGGGGGGGGGGGGGGGGGTTTGGGTCAACCCCGAGGTTATTGTCATCTGTCGGTTAAACTTTCATTTTCGACCAAAGCCACTGAAACAACCTGCAATGTAAGACATAGAAATATCTGGAAATTCGACCTACAGCAATAAGTCTACAGTTAAAGCTCAGGTGAAGGTTATTACATTCACTCTCAATAGTGGGGGGCACGGCTTAGCCTAGCCCAGACTAGAAAGCCCTCAGAAGGATAAGTGACCGAGTATTTTTGTTTCCGTGTGAAAGAGTAACATTTTGTATTGAGACACCAATATGGGGTAGCAGGTATCCCAAACTTGTCTTGCTGGAATGATCAAGTTCTTCCATCGACAAGGGAGGTCGGCCTCATCAGCTCTCACCATAAAGAAACGCGATTTCCAATTCTTTATCGCGTCAGGGACGCCGGTTATTAGGATAGGTCTATTTCTTTGTTTTATAAGGTGATCGATCCAGTCCGGCCCTAAGGGATATTGACGAATTGTATAGAGTTGAAGCAATAAGTTTATGGTAGGTCGGATATCAGCTCCAGAACAAACACACAAAAACCCCACAAAAAACTTAAAGGCATTAGGGAAAAATTGGCTCAATCTGACATCAAAGCATTGGCAGAGCTTGGCAAAAAAGGCTGGGGCAGGAAATCTTAGTCCGGATTTTATATGTTGTTTGTAAATAGTAATCCAGCTATCGGGGGTGCTGTTAGCTCGTTCTTTAGCAGTGGGTAGGTGGGTCAGGATAGCCGGGTCAAGATAGTGGGCCGATTTTAGGGCTTCTAGTTCCTCTAGGGTTAATTCGGAGGCAATTTCATCAGGATAAAACCTAAGGGGGCAACGGCTGTACACACCGGAGGAACAACTGGGGTAACAGAATCCAGTATAACTTCACTATCCGGGAGGCCGGAAGATCCTACAACTAAATCTAGAGTATTTACTGAAGGAGTGGGAATAGTTAACAAATCCTCAGAAGTTACTTCGGCCGGAATAAAGTCATGCATTAGCTTCGCCGGAGATCTAGCCCTAGCCGGCGATTGGCTTATAGTATCCTCGAAACTTAAATAATGAGAGGGACAGGGAGGCACAGACTGACCTGGTGTAGGGTTTTGGGAAGGGAGGCCAAAAAAGCACGATGGACAGTGAGAGTGCGGCGGAGTAGTCAGCAAGAACGCAAGAAAAACACGAAGTAGCTCACAGGGAAAAGGACGAATATGACATGCAGAGGTTGGTTCGTTGGTGTGCACAAAAATAACTAGATCCATTGGGTCTGGCCCAATGAGCTAGGGAGAGTTTAGGTAATACAAAGGACAAAAGTATACAAGGCCCAAATCTCTAATTAGGTCGGCAGGAAGAGTAGTCAAGCCTTATTAAGGAGATAATGTAGGTCGGCAATAGTCAAGATAACCGAGCCCAGACATTTAGGTCAGAATAACGGTAACAAGGCAATGATAGCTGGGTGACATTAAGGGTCGGGGATCTGGTTTGAATATATGCAGGAGTTACGCATAGCAATGATGGCAAAGGAACCAAATATGAGCCATAATTACAGGAGCATTCAAGTCACCATGACTGGGGGAACGATTAAGGATACAGCTCAGTATGACGCAACAGACATATCAATGTGAGGCTATAAATACTCAGTCACCAGACTCAATCAGGTAAACAATTTCTTTTAATCTTAAGCTCTTGGTCAATACATTTTTGCTTCTACATTGTGCTAACTTGAGCGTCAGATGTTTCTTGTTCCTTGCCCGTTACTAGATTCCTCAAGAAGGCTACTGAGCCGAGCTCTTGCTTCCAAGATCTGAGCTCCGCCATCACTCATCCTAGCTCTGCTCTCACCCATTTGAGCTACCAATTTGTAGATCCAAGCTATATTTTTAAATCTTCATCCAGCCGACCGAAGCATCTAGATCCGGACATTTTGTGTTACCTCATTAAGCATGTTTTTTTTCAAAAGTTGTGGTGAGAAAATTATTTAAGTGACTCTATATGTAGCTCGATCACTATTTCCACAATGATCACAGACCCCTATATGATCTTGGACATTTCAATGTAAAAAAAATAATACCTCGAAACCCAACTAACAAACTTAATTAATTAAAGTTTGCTTATACATTACGTGATCATCATCAACACATACATACACCTCAAATTAATTTATTACTTGGTTTAAATTTATTTTCTAATAAATGCTCTCTTTGTTCTTTAATAAGTGTATTTGAAGCTAAATTATTTTTTATGAGGCATGGTATGTATGTTGGACTCCAAACGGTAATTCTTCGTCGAAGACGATTTTGAGGGGTATCGGTAATGGCAGGAAAGAACCCCTGTTAGACACTGGAACTGATGAGGTCATCCCTACTACAGAACACAAGTGTCCGCCACGCTTAAGGTGTGGATTTGATTTGAGTGTTCAGAAGGTCAGAACTCGAAGGGCTAGAGTTCAGCCTGAGGTGAATCCAAGTCTATACAAGGGTTCTCCATTAAAGCCTTCAGCTAAGGTTCCAGCTCAAAGGACAGAACTCTCGAACAAGCCAAAATAAGCTCAAATGGCCGCCAAGGGTCATTTATTTTGGAGAGTTCCAGACTGAATTTTAAAGGTATTAATTGGAGTGAAGATTACAAGTCTTAAAGATCATCAAAGTTCTTGATTTGTTAATTTAATTACATGCCATTACTTTTAAATTCTATTAATTCTAAGGTAATTACCAACTTTGTAGTTTCTTGAAAAGAATTCTTGCATTTTTTTTCTTTTAAGAAATAGGAATTACCTAATTTTTATATTTTCCTTCTTATTTTTCAAAGGAATTTCTGCCACCTCCTTTTTGGAAGGTAACTAAAATTCTACTTCCCCCTTAACCTAGTTCCTTTAGGTTTTGGGTTTTGTAAGGTTTCCAATTCTCATTGGTTTTCACTTTTATTTACTATTCCTTTTCTACTTCTAAAAGGTACACAACCCCCTATTTAAACGGCTCCCTGCACATCAATACAACCAGAGAATTCATACATGATATAATTTGGTGTCAAGTTTACCTATCTTTTTATTTTTGAATTATACTCATTGAACTGTAGTCAATCTTGCATGATTTTGACCTATTAGTTTATAGAATTGCATGTTTATTAGGTTTATAGTCTTGCCTAATTAAATTAGCTTTTCGCTTCAATTTGTTGCTTGGTTTATAGTTTAAAAACAACTTGATTGTTCTATCGAATGCAAGTAGTGATTGAGGTTTCAAGGGATTATACTGTGCTCTTTTAATTGGAGTTGTGGTTACTTTCCGCACACTACAATTCTTAATAGAGAATCCGCATCAATTTGGTATCAGAGCTGTATAGCATGCGACCTTGGGAGGAGCCAACCAATCAAAGGGGAGCGGTGAGACACACGGTGAAGTGTCAATCCGGAGAAGGTTGTCATTGATCTCTTCTAAGGTAAATTGCTCCTTTGAAAATTGGTTACTATTTTTTCAAAATTCTTGATCCTTAAATTTAAGTATCTTGAGTTTTAGCTGCTATTTTGGGAAAGAAATTGCAAGAGTAATTCAAAAAAGGCAAAAATTGGCTAAACCGAGCTAGGGTTTCAAAAGCCGCCGATTAGGGTTTGAGTTTGTAAAAGGCTCTAAAATTTTTTTCTCGTCTTTGCTCTTGTACAATCTGTTTAGGGGTACTAGGGGAAGGCTGTGTTAAATTTTTGGAGCAGTATAAGGCCTATTTTGAAAATTTCAAGGTTCCCAGGCAAAATACTGTCAAAATTTTGAAATCTGAAATTTTCTTATTTGATACTTGGGCTCTGTATTTCGATCCACCTAGGGTACTTGTAGGAAGGTTGTTTTAAATTTTGGTGGTATTCTAGCTCATTTTGACTATTTTTCATCACGCCAAGGCTTTTCAGGCCACGCCGAGAAACAGAAAATTTTTCTTCGCGTACCTTGCATGCAAGTTGCTTTCCTTCTGTCAAATGTAGTGGAGATTGAGATTCTGAAATTTTTTTTTCCGTTTGTATCTAGTTTTTACGTAAAATTTTGAATCCGAAATTGCCGGCATATCTTGAAAATTGTCTGATTGCAAGCCTACTCGAAACTGTGAATAGAATAGATTTTTGGGATTATTCTTGAATTGCCTTGGGAAGGTTATTCTATCATTGGGTAGTTTCCTAATAATTCTTCGCAAATCTGTCATATCTACTTGTTTCTTGCAATTGCATCTGCCATGCCAAATTGCCTAGTTACCATATTTGTGCAACCTGGACAATTACTCTTTGAAATAGATTTGGATTTCCTAATTCGTACACTACTCATTACTTTTGAAATTTTGGGACTTATTTTCGAAATTTCAAACTTGTGTACTTCCACAAATCCGAATTTATATATTAAATTTCGTTTTACAAAAATTGTTTTATTTCAAAAAGTTAAACCAAGCAATTCTTTTTGTCAAAAGATTTTATTGTTTCTTCTTTGTGATGTTGTGAAATTTTATTAAGATAGTGTGTAATCTGGCTTACTTGTTCTAATTAGAATTCTTAAATTGGGTTCTAAGAGGAAAAAGGCAAGAGTGAAATACATTACTTACTAAAAGGGCAGCCAACCCTAAAGAGATAAACTTGGGCAGTGTAGATTTCTAGGTAAACACTTGGGGGAATCAGGGAAGTGAGGATTTTTCTCATTGTTCTTTACTCATAGCAGGTTGATCTCATTCTTCCTTATTCTACCACAGGTGATTCATTATTGTGGTTTATGAGTCGATCTTCCAGACCCCTACTACTCTTTGATCCTGACATTGATAGAACCCTCCGGGATCTAAAAAAGAAAGCTTAATGACCTCCTACTCCAACCACGATAAGTTCCATAGCCGACACCATGTCCGATTTTGAACAAGCGCCACGAATACCGCCCTAATCGAGAGGATGCACACCGAAGCCATGGAGCGAATGAACAAGCACATGGACAATCTGATCGTGGCCAGTATAAGCAGCATCAAGGACTTGCTCAACAACTTGGTCGACCAGCTCCAACATAACCTTGATGCGTGACTTCACCAATTAGAGTAGCACCACTACTAAGAGGAGCCCCGTCCTCCAATGCCGCCTAGGCAAACCCGCATGCCACTCCCTTCTGATGGTGGTTTAGGGAAGTTTAAAAAAAAGATTTCAGTCTTTAAAGGTAGTTAAGACCTTGAAGAATTCCTTGACTAGGAAATCAATATTGAACGGATCTTCCGACTCCACAAGGTAGCTGATGACCTTAAAGTTGAACTTGCCGCTAGTGAGTTCAAGGGGTATGCCTCTATCTGGTGGAAAGAAGAGTTAGCTGCCCAGCGCCACATGCTGGGAACCCGCCAATGCTCTTGATCCTACTTGGGAGGATCTAGCCGCCCTAATGAGACGGAGGTTTGTTCCCACCTTCTGTGAATGTGACCTGAAGAAGCGCTTACAGAACATCACTCAGGGCCATCGCAGTGTCGATGAGCTCTATCAGGAGCTCGAAACCTCCAAGCTCAGGGTCAATGTTGAGGAGGATGACGACTCAGCTATCACGCAATTCTTGGCCTGCTTCCGTTAAGATATTGCATGTCAAGTGGAGATGCAAAACCCTACCTGTGTCAAAGATACTCTCCATAGGGCATGAGTAATTGAGAGCTATGGTTTGAATCCTATGAAGGGTTCCACTTCTAGCTCAACTACTAATACTTGGAAGCCAATTGGCTGGAACGTCGACAGCAAAGTCACTTTAGCAGCTGACAAGAAGCCTTACTCTGTGCCATCGGACAAAAGCAAGTCTACTTTTTCACAGCCTGATTCTGTGAAGAAGTCCTCAAGCAACATTGAATGCTTCAGATGTATGGGTCGAGGCTATATCATGTCACGATGCCCTAATGGAAAAAGGGTAATGTTTCGTAAAAGTGGGTATGAAAGTGTGCAAAATTGAGTTTGACGACGATGAGATGACCAAATTGACTTAAGGTGACACTGACGATGAGCAAGATTCAGTGACTCCTAACCAAGAAGACAAGGTTCACTGCAAACTTAATACCGCCCCAGTTAAAAGGTGCGTTGTTAATAGGCTGCTAAACACTACACCAGGTCCTATTTTTGATCGACGGAATACTATCTTTCATGCTCGTGCTAAGACTCCTGACAAGAAAGTGTTCATCCTACTGATTGATGGGGTAGTAGCATGAATGTCTACAATACATACTTGGCTGATAAGCTGCACTTGCAAGTTCTACCTCATCCCTATCCCTATACACTTTATTGGCTTGATGACGACAAAGGTATTAAAGTGAATAAGCAGGTGCGAGTTCAGTTTTCCATTGATTGATATGAAGACAATATTCTCTGTAACGTTACGCCTATGAGAGCTAGTCATCTGCTCCTTAGCCGCCCTTGGCAATTTGGCAAGAAGGCGCAGCATTGTGGTTACAGCAACACGTACTTCTTAAAACACAAGTCTCAAACACTCACAGTAGTTCCTCTACTGCTATCGAAAATTGCTTTCGAGAACATCAGAATGAGGGATGCTTTTGATAAATGGGAAAGTGGAAAATCAGTACAAGCAAAGAAGACAAAGAAGGCTACCAATCTTGGGATAGTAAGGGGGAACTTTCTAGCCCAGAAGGTAAACTCCATCACTGATATTATTCCAGGATCATTTGAACTAACTCAATGCAGGAAAGAGGAAGCCATACGCAGGCCAGCAGAACTTGATCGCAGGCTCGTAGCGTCAGATCGCAGGCTCGCCTTAACAGCTGATCGCAGGTCAACCGACCCTGCTCACCCCGCCGCGACTGATCGTAGGCCAGCTACGATTGACCAGCAGCAGTCCGAGCTTTATCGCAGGTCAGCTGAAGCTGCGCGGAGACTTCAAGCCTTGAAATTAACAAGTTCCAGGCTCCATATCCTGTGCCCACTAAAGTGCACCCCCGCTAGAGTTGCATAGTTTCCATTGAAGAAGTTGTAGAACCTTCTGACCAGAAGCGGACTAAACTTGCAATGAAGAACCTACGACAATGACAAAGGGAAGCTGCACTCCAAAAGGAGATGTCCAAATCAACCCAGCAGGGCATGGATTCAAGGATGAATCCTTTCTAACCGGGAGAGATTGATGAGGTCATCCCTACTACAGAACACAAGTGTCCGTCATGCTTAAGGTGTGGATTTGATTCGAGTGTTCAGAAGGTCAAAACTCGAAGGGCTAGAGTTTAGCTTGAGGTGAATCCAAATCTATACAAGGGATCTCTATTAAAGCCTCCAGCTAAGGTTCCAGCTCGAAGGACCAAACTCCCGAACAAGCCAAAAGAAGCTCAAATGGCTGCCAGGGGTAAAAGAGTCATTTTAAGAAATAGGAATTACCTTATTTTTGTATTTTCTGTTTATTTTCTTAAGGAGAATTTCGGCCACCTCCTTTTTGGAAGGTAACTGAAATTCTACTTCCCCCTTCACGTAGTTCCTTTAGGTTTTGGGTTTTGTAAGGTTTCCAATTCTCATTGGTTTCCACTTTTATTTCCTATTCCTTTTCTACTTCTAAAAGGCGCGCAACCCCCTATTTAAAGGACTCCTTGCACATCAATACAACTAGATAATTCATACATGATGTAGTTGGTGTAAGGTAATTCTACTCATTGAACTGTTGTCAATCTTGCATGATTTCGACCTATTAGTTTATAAATTGCATGCTAATTAGGTTTATAGTCTCGCCTAATTAAATTAGCTTTTCGCTTCAATTCGTTGCTTGGTTTATAGTTTAAAAATAACTTGATTGTTCTATCGAATGCAAGTAGTGATTGGGGTTTCAAGGGATTATACTGTGTTCTTTTAATTGGAGTTTTGGTTACTTTCCGCACACTGCAATTCTCAATAGAGAATCCGCATCAGGAACCCATGTTACTATATACATGAGTAATAGTATAGTGTGTTGACAGGGGTGTGTCAACCGTACCGGATAGTTATACCAAAGTTATGTATTTATAGGCAATAAGCGGGTGCTTTGTGGTTGAGAGAATTAGGAGAATGGTTGAGAAAATGGCCCCCTTGATTCGTGGGTGTAAGGTTAAGGGTTTGACTTGGTCTTACCCGGTTGACCCAACCCGATTAACTTGTTAGGCCTCTATGCGTTTGGGCAGTGAGTTTGGGCCACTGCCAAACTAGGCACATCAACTCAGTATTATGCTTTGAGACTAGGCACTTCGCGTTTTACTTTAAAGACTTACCTCATATTTACATTTGTGAGCCGTAGGGGTGAGAATGGTGGCAGTGCTTGGGCCTCGATCAGCAACTGCAGGCGGTGCATGGGTTTGGATTAACAACTAGGGGTCTTATGTTTAAAGACTTACCCCATCTTTAAATTCAAGGGTTGCAGGGACGCAACTAGTAGAGTTTCATGTGCCTCAATCAGCAACATCACCGAAGTTGACCTTGGTGCTGAGTGGTTTGGTCTTGGAGGTGCCCAGTGACAGAGGCTAGGTTTTAGTTCCTAGCTTGCAACCTTAGGGTCAAGCAAAGCTGAGATAGCTAGGGTGCTTAGAATGGAGCCCAGGTCTTGGTGCCTGGCTTGTGAGCTTCGGGTCAAGCGAAACCAAGGCTAGGTGTCGGATTCCCGAATCTGGGTTTAAAGGCGTACTAGCGTGTTTTCTTAAAGATCATCAGAGTTATTGATTTGATAATTTAATTACACACTATTACTTTTTAAGTCTATTACTTTTAAGGTAATTACCCACTTTATAGCTTCTTGAAAAGAATTCTTGCATGTTTTCTTTTAAGAAATAGGAATTACCTTATTTTTGAATTTTCTGTTTATTTTCTTAAGGAGAATTTCGGCCACCTCCTTTTTGGAAGGTAACTGAAATTCTACTTCCCCCTTAACGTAGTTCCTTTAGGTTTTGGGTTTTGTAAGGTTTCCAATTCTCATTGGTTTCCACTTTTATTTCCTATTCCTTTTCTACTTCTAAAAGGCGCGCAACCCCCTATTTAAAGGACTCCCTGCACATCAATACAACTAGAGAATTCATACATGATGTAGTTGGTGTAAGGTAATTCTACTCATTGAACTGTTGTCAATCTTGCATGATTTCGACCTATTAGTTTATAAATTGCATGTTAATTAGGTTTATAGTCTCGCCTAATTAAATTAGCTTTTCGCTTCAATTCGTTGCTTGGTTTATAGTTTAAAAATAACTTGATTGTTCTATCGAATGCAAGTAGTGATTGGGGTTTCAAGGGATTATACTGTGTTCTTTTAATTGGAGTTTTGGTTACTTTCCGCACACTGCAATTCTCAATAGAGAATCCGCATCAGGAACCCATGTTACTATATACATGAGTAATAGTATAGTGTGTTGACAGGGGTGTGTCAACCGTACCGGATAGTTATGCCAAAGTTATGTATTTATAGGCAATAAGCGGGTGCTTTGTGGTTGAGAGAATTAGGAGAATGGTTGAGAAAATAGCCCCCTAGATTCGTGGGTGTAAGGTTAAGGGTTTGACTTGGTCTTACCAGGTTGACCCAACCTGATTAACTTGTTAGGCCTCTATGCGTTTGGGCAGTGAATTTGGGCCACTGCCAAACTAGGCACATCAACTCAGTATTATGCTTTGAGACTAGGCACTCCGCGTTTTACTTTAAAGACTTACCTCATATTTACATTTGTGAGCCGTAGGGGTGAGAATGGTGGCAGTGCTTGGGCCTCGATCAGCAACTGCAGGCGGTGCATGGGTTTGGATTAACAACTAGGGGTCTTATGTTTAAAAACTTACCCCATCTTTAAATTCAAGGGTTGCAGGGACGCAACTAGTAGAGGTGCATGTGCCTCAATCAGCAGCATCACCGAAGTTGATCTTGGTGCTGAGTGGTTTGGTCTTGGAGGTGCCCAGTGACAGAGGCTAGGTTTTAGTTCCTAGCTTGCAACCTTAGGGTCAAGCAAAGCTAAGATAGCTAGGGTGCTTAGAATGGAGCCCAGGTCTTGGTGCCTGGCTTGTGAGCTTCGGGTCAAGCGAAACCAAGGCTAGGTGTCGGATTCCCGAATCTGGGTTTAAAGGCGTACTAGCGTATTTTCTTTGCTAAGTTCCAAGAAATTTTTCTTCATTTAGTCAAATGTACAAGGACTAGTGTCAATATCTAACTTTGGTCTTTAAAGGCGTAAACATGCTTTGGTTCGAGACTAGTGGATTTTCCTTTTCCTTATTTTGTTTTGATGAGAATCTTGGCCATGTATTCTAGGAGGAGTAGCCAAAATTCTAATTCCTAATTACCTAGTTCCTTTAGTTTCTAATTGAAAGTTTTATGTATCGAACTGTCCAATCTATGAAAGAAGTAACTTGAATGGCAGATATATAATTAATTAGGAGTTATAATAAAATTAATAATTATGAAGAATTGGAAAAATTACCATCAATTTTGGACATAAATATCCCCTCAAATGGCGTTTTTAACTGTTAATTTATTCAAATTCAATGGGTATTTTGATGTTTTACCCAACTTAGGGATATTTTGAAATTTACCATGAATTGAAAGAGGTTAAAAGATAATAAATTTTTTTGGGATTTAAAAAAATGATTTTTCTGAAGGAATCTAGAAAGTGCACTAAGAAAATAGAAAATTACAAGAAAATTGTATTTCCAAACTTTTCCTTTAAAAAAACTAAGAAACTTTTACTTACATTGGCAAAATATTTACTTCGTTTGCCAATATAAAAGTTTAGTTTCAATTTGTGACTTGTAACTTAAAAATAATTGAATCCCGATATTTTTAATGAGAGTCCTTCTCATCTTTCTTTAAAAGCCAAATCATCATCCGCATCTAATCAGATGGAGAGAGTGCTAATTTATTTGGCTAAAAAATTATTATAACACTTGAGAGCACATAAAATATATTATGTAGGAACTTAATTATATAGTATAATATTTTATGAAAATGTGTAGTAAAAATATAAAAACGTGTCTGAAACCTACGGGGTCTCTCACTCTTTCCCCCCTCCCCCCCCCAGACTCCATTTCAATTTCTCTATTATAATCTCTCCACCTCATCACCACAACCATCAGCCCGCCCACGGCTTCCCAGTCCTCAAAAATAAAGTCCCTTGTCTCTGCTTTCCTGCATTTATTACCAACTGCTTACTCTTCAGCATAACAAACTAGCAATCAATACCATATACTTTCTATAGTAGTATATAAAAATCATCTGCCCCTATTTGTAATTCTTAAAGGACTCACTTCGACGCCACCTGTGTCTTCTGCCAATTTGTAATCCCACAAAACATTTCCTTGACTTTGCTCCTGGTCCGTCTTCTCATTTTCGGATATCTCCTTTTGATTTTTTTGGGCAGGTTAGCATCCAAGGCTGACCTAGTAAATCCTCCAATGTCTACTAGAACCTTTTTCTTTAGGACATAAAACTCCATTAATGTTTCATTGTAAACATCACAGGATGATGTTGCATTCCTCAAATGGTCACTTTCGCAAGAGGCATTTGTCGTGGTTGAAAGTTGAACCAGTGATTAGATTGAAGAAAGCCCTCATCTCGAGCCTGAGTCGGAAGCAGAGCCTGAGCTTAAGCCAGAGACTAAATCCATATTGTTATGTTCAAATAATAATTTGGATACGGGTCTAGATTAAAACCTAAAACTGAAAGGATAGAAATGGGCAGAAGGCATTGGTGGAAGTTATGAAAACCCTTAATGATTGTTGAAGGCCAAAGTAGCGGATGATGATGGTGGCGGTGATGAAAATAGAGATTTAATAGATGATGAGCATGAAAAAGAAAGACTATTTCTATAGACAAATTATTCATGAGTAAATTCTTATGAGGGGCCATTGTTGATGATAAATCAAACATTTCATAAATTGAGATTGGAGCAGAAAAGTCAGGCCCTTGAATTTGGCCATGAGATGATGACAAAAGCTGAGGCACTAGTGAAGAAGGTGAAGGATAATTGGAATGTGGAACTTCCAATTGCATTCGTTAGTGGTGATTTTGAGTCCTTATATCAAAAGGGTAAATCAACAAACAATCTCTTTGACGCCTCTTCAATCTTGTGCTCCAGTAATTCTCAATCTCATTATCTATTCTACCCAGGAGCTGCAAAAAATCAAATTCAACATAGAAGGACTATGTCGATGGGTTAATGACGATAGTGAGAAGTGTTGTAGCAGGCGGAGGCGGAACATTGTCGTCAAGGCGTACGATGGTCTATGGACTGCTTCAGAATATGCAATATTAATGGAGTGCGTGGAAAAGGCACGGAGAAAGGAATGGGAATTCTCTGCAGAAGAGTTCTGGATTGATGAGATCTGGGAAAAACAGTAGACTGATATGGGCTAATCATCTCCGTCCTAATCTCAAAAAAGGCGCATTTTCTAAAGTGAAAGAGAATCGGTCATCTTCATGTTGAGTTTGGTAACAAATGGGCTCATATTGTAAGACCCTATAAATTTTTATATTAATTTAACTCTTATAATTTATATTTTTATAGAAATCATATTTTTAAACTCAGTTATGTTATATTATAAAGTTGTATAATTTTATTGAGAATTTTCATTAAGAAATTTTAATTTTTGAATCGTAATGTTTTAATATTTAATTTATACTTAAGATGTTAATTTAAGTGTAGGATCAAATTAAAGATATATGGAAGAAGATATGTTACTTTAATTTTGGGAATTAAGGAACAGAAAATAAGAAAATAAGTCGAATAACGGTTTTACCCACCATTGGTAGCAGGTAAAACCGATCTAAAAAGTAGAAAAAATATCTAACCGCCTCAATAGTAGTTTTACCCATCATTAGAGAGGGTAAAACCGACATTAGGAAACAGACAAAAACCAATAGTGGTTTTTCCCACCATTGATAGCGAGAAAATCGATCGTGTTCTGAAAGTCAAAAAAATATCTTTCTCAATTTCCAAAGGAGAGCTATGACCCTAGGGGTCTAGCCTCCTAGGTTTTGGCCATGTTAGGCTGCATGGGGGTATAAATAGGAGCTCCCTTCATTCTCCCAAACACTTAAACAACAAGAATCAAAAATCACAAAGAAGAGAAAGGGAGAGAAATTAGAAAATAGAAAGGAAGAAAAGAAGAAAGGAAAACCAAGGAAAGGAAGGCTTTGGAGCTGGAATTTGGATTCCTCTTTGTGGACTTCATTTTAGAAAGCATGAAGAGCATAGAGGTAATGAATTCTACAGGCTTATCATCATAGGATTAAGAGAAGATGCATGAAACTGGGAAAAAGATGAAGGTTATAGTTTTCTTAAGATTTTATTCTAAATCATCAAATCTTTACATTGATTATGTGTTATGGAATGATAGGAGTATTGTAGGAATTTTATATAAAGGATTTGTTGCAAAAAGAACCAAAGCAAAACAAGATTTTATCATTTTTTTTCTCGAAAACCCGAAGCAAAAATTGAAGAACATGTTTTCTAGGAACGATAGGTTTTAACCGATCTTAAGTCGGGTAAAACCGACATTCGTAGCACAAGAAAAGAGGGAAAATTTGACTTTAAGATGGGTATAACTGACTTTGGTATTTTGTAGAAATTTTTATCAAGAAAAATTGGCTAAAACCTCCATCAGAGCTGGTAAAACTGCATTTTGAAAGCTGAAAGCGCTGAAGTGCCGATAAAACCAATTTGATAGTAGGTAAAACCGCTCTTCGAAGCTGATAACTTCTGAAGAGCGGGTAAAACCGCTCTAATAGCATGTAAAACTGATATTTCCCTCAAAACATGAATTTTTGAATATTCAAACTAAAATCTTTACAACTTCTTTTACACTTTAAACCCTTTTATGAAATACCTGATTAGGGTTCATAAAATAGTTATGAATATACGGATTGAACCCTAGAACTCTTAAAACTGTAAAATTAAAAAATTTACCAGAATTAAAGAATAGGGTCGAAATCTCAATACTTATGTACTGCAGATCAGGTAGATAGTCGTGAGCTAGTATCTTCGGACTAAGGTGAGTGTTCTCACTAAAGGGGTTAAATGATTTAGATAGTAATGAAATGAGTTAGCATGCTTTACTAATATTATTGTTTACCTATGACTGTGATATTAAAATATGTATAATGAAATGCATGCAATATATGATTATGCCCTTTGAGTGTACAAACAGTAATGCCTATAAATGTGTTATATGAATTTAAATGTTCTCAAAATGTCGTTAAGTGAAATATTGATTAAAGTTTATTGTATGACTGAACTTATCATGTAGTTATGATTAAAGTGTAAATGTTTACTATTGTTAAATGTTACTGTTCCGTGTTCATTGTCTACTGTTCACTATTCACTGTCTATTGTTAACTGTGCATGAGAGTCGAGGTCCTCAAACCCTATTCAGTTTTTTGAAATTGGGGATGTCAACATCGGGCTGGAGTGGCCGTGTTAAGTTTTGAGATTTTTACTACAAGAATAAAATCAATTTAGGAAAATCTAAGACTTAGTCTTTTCAGTTAAATTGTTTGTTTGTTGAATAAGTCTTTTAGTCTATCTTTTATCTTCTGAGATATTTAGGAGATTTTTATGATTTCTTGTTACCTGTATCTTTTATCTTCTGAGATATTTAGGAGATTTTTATGATTTCTTGTTACCTGTACTCTATTTAAAGAGGTAGTTGCTGCAGAATGAAATAAAACCAATTTAAAGCTTCTGCACTCTTTTTTGTGTATTTTTCTGCTAAGTTTCCAGCAGTGGTATCAGAGCCCTCTTGATCTTAAGGGCCTGTGTCATAAAAAAGAGTGAGGTAGAAGAATATTTTTCATTCCATAAACTATATTTCTTGCATCATGCCTAGCAATTTCTTGCCAATCCTCTGCCTTTTAATGGCCAAAATTATCAAATCTAGGCTGTAAAAATGAAAACCTTTTTAGAAACTAGTGACCTTTGGGAGATGGTTGTTACCAATCAAGTACAACTTCTTGAAGATCCCACTATAGCTCAGTTGAGAGAACATAGAGCTGAGAAAAAGAAGAGAAGCAAGGCTTTGACCTGCATTCATACTGCAGTCTCAGATGACGTATTCACAAGAATCATGACTTGTGGACTCCAAAAGAGAGTTGGGATACTCTGAAACATGCGTTCCAGGGCAATGACAGAACTCGTCAAATGCAGGTATTGAACTTGAGGCGACAGTTTGAGCTACTGAGGATGAAAGAAAGTGAAACATTCAAGAGTATTGGAATAGACTATTGAATGTAGTCAACAAAATCAGGTTGATTGGCGAAGAACTCTCAAATCAGATGGTGGTGCAAAAGGTTCTTGTTAGCTTACCTGAAAGATTTGAGGCAAAGATATCTTCTCTTGAAGATTCAAAGGATCTTTCTCAAATTACCTTGGAGGAGTTGGTGAATACATTGCAAGCGCAAGAACAAAGAAGAGCTATCCACAAGGACGAGATAGCTGAAGGGGCTTTGCAAGCAAAAGAAAAATACCAAAATGAAGACGATGATGATAGGGAGAGTGCTTACAACGGTAAATGGAAAAAAAATGACATTTTCTATGTGTCAATATTGTAAGAAAAATAATCATTTGGAAAAATATTGCTGGTTTAGGCCTGATATTCAATGCAGAGCATGCAATCAATTTGGTCATATTGAGAGAGTGTGCAAAAACAAGCAAGATAGACAAAAAACTCAGGTGGTGAATAAACAAGAAGAAGAAGAATTATTTGTGTCATCTTGTTTTGCAGAAAATTCAACCAATGAAGCTTGGCTAATTGACAGCGGTTGTACCCACCACATGACGAATGATGAGTCATTTTTTAAGGAACTTGACAAGACATATACTTCCAAGGTGAGAATCGGAAATGGAAGGTATATTGAAGTAAACGAAAAAGGTAAAGTGGCTATTAAATGTGATTCAGGAATAAAGGTTATTCCTGATGTTTTATATGTGCCTGAAATCGATAAAAATCTTTTAAGTGTTGGGCAGTTACTTGAGAAAAACTATTCTGTAATGTTCAAGAATAAGGCATGCTTGATTTATGATCCAAAAGGAGTTCAACTTTTTTCAGTTGAAATGACAAGAAAAAGTTTTTCTCTGGAGTTATTACAAGTTGGTGCAGGAACAAGTTCAGATATCATGATGGATAAGATGGAAAATATTGAAATCACCCCAACAAGTGGACTAGCAATTGTCAGTACAAATGAAGATATCAAGAACCTTTCTGAAAATGTTAAATGTGATGTTGCAGTGCTCGAGTTAACAGGTTATGAGGAAGGCAACAAAGACTTGAAATGGATTGCCAAATCAGAGGAGGTGGATATTTCTATGAGTGACAAGACTGAGATGCATATACATTAACACAATCCTAAAAAGTATGCAGGAGTTGAAGGTGATCATGCTTTTTTGAAGGATTATTACAGTGAAAATCCCAGGGAGGAGTTTTAAGTTTTGAGATTTTTACTACAAGAATAAAATCAATTTAGGAAAATCTGAGACTTAGTCTTTTCAGTTAAATTGTTTGTTTGTTGACTAAGTCTTTTAGTCTATCTTTTATCTTCTGAGATATTTAGGAGATTTTTATGATTTCTTGTTACCTGTACTCTATTTAAAGAGATAGTTCTGCAGAATGAAATAAAACCAAGTTAAAGCTTCTGCACTCTTTTTTGTGTATTTTTCTGCTAAGTTTCCAACAGGCCGACTAGATAAATGGAGAGGTACTGGGTAATATTCCAGGATTTACCACGCTGTTTACTATTTACTATTTGGATTGTCGGCATTGGAAGAATGCACATTGTACAGTGTACCACTTTACACTGTACAGTGTCCAAGTTGAGGTAAAGTATAATCAGTAATTTTTTCGAAGGGTCACACAGATCCTCCGTCATAACTTACTGGTTATGCTCTTTCTATTCCTTATGTGTCCCCCCCCCTGTGTGCTTAGGAAATATGTGTTATATGCTGTTAAATGCTTACTTGGTAATATTTAATAGTGCGACCTTCCTGAGCTTATGGAAGCTCGCCCCTTAGACGTTTTGCATGTAATAGGAATTAAGGACGACGTTATGAAAAGTGTCGGAATTGTAGGATGAAGTCTCGTACTAGGTAACTAAGGCGAGAATTTTGTAATAGTTATAGAAGTACACAACCTTTTGTATTAGTGAAATAAAAAATATCTTATTGTAATCTAGTTTTTAAGTATTTTATAATTAAATAGTGCTCTGTGTATCGGGAGTGAGTCCTGGTGCGAACCAGGCAGGCATCTCGGTCTCGACTCCTATCAAACAGGGAGGTCAGGGTTAGCGTGTCACACAAATGGCTTCTCAGGTATGTTAATTTTAGCTTCTAGTAGTCATCCCTCCATGATTGCATGTCTTTTCCTGTGTAGATCGGCCTCATCATTTTTCACTTAGTTTCAAGATTGAAGAGGCATTTTGATATGAGGACTCAAAATCACCACTAACAAATGCAGTTGTGAATTCCGCATGCCAATTATCCTTCCCCTTCTTCAATAGTGCCTCAGTTGCTATCATCATCTCATGGCCAAATTCAGAGGCCTGACTTTTCTGCTCTCATCTCAACTTCAGAAATGTTTGATTCATCACAAGCAGTGGCCCATCCTCAGAATTTATTCATGAATAATTTGTCCCATGTTAACTCCCCATTTCTACCACCGCCACCATCACCATTCGATACTTTGGCCTTCAACAATCATCAAGAGATTTCGCAGCTCCCACAAATGACTTCTGCCCATTTCAGTCCTTTCCATTTTAGGTTTCAATCCGAACCCGTATCTGGATCATCATTTGACAGGTTTGTATGGGTTTATGCTCGAGCTCAGGCTCTACATCTGACTCTGGCTCGGGCGGCCCGAGGGAAGGGCTTCCTTCAATCCAATCGATGGTTCAACCAACTACCACAATGTCTTCCTCTCGTGGAAGTGACCATGTAAGTAATGCAAAATCATCTTGTGATGTTGATGATGAAATGTTAATGGAGGTTTTATATTCGAAAGGGAACAGTTCCAATGGACTATTGGAATATTTACTGGGTCAGGCTCAGACGTTGAAACCATAAGAGATATCTATAAAGGAGCATACGGACCAGTAGCAAAATGAAGGAAAACTTTTGTGAGATTACAGATTGGTGGAAGACACAGGTTGCAGTTGAATGAAGCCTTTAAGAATCACAAATAGGGGCTTAAGGGTCCTATACTAGATATTACAAATAGGTTATGTTAGCCTTTGCAAACTAAAAATTCTGGAATCCTTTAAAAATAGTGAGATTAGTATAAAGAACTTCATTTTGTATGGACTTCGATGCCTCCAAATGAAGACTATCCTTATTTATAGGTAGAATCCCAAACTATAAACTTGGTCTTGAAATAATAACTTTAAATCAACTGATGAAATGCAACAATTGGTGCCGAAACACTTCCAGCAGGTCTTCTATACAGAAAATGAAAATCTTTCAATTATGCAAACTCTGTTTTGTAATCTGTATCTTGACGTTTAATGTTATAATATGTTTACTTTTCAGACAAAAGAAGGGGGGGAAAAAAAAATGGTAGTAACTTGAGATTATTGTAGGTGACGTAATACGATTATTCAATCTGGATCGCTTCGTGGATTCTGGTCTTCTTAACTTCAACAGTCAACATGATTCTTATATGTTGGATCATTCTCTGATATTGGGAGGTTGTTTTGGCTTTCAAAATCATAATCTTGTTATACCCAACGGTTGGATTTGTCAATAAAGCAAGTTTCTACGTTGTTTCCCAGTTGGGAAGATTTGAAGTTGCCTCATTCACCATTTTTACAAGAGTGACCTGCAAAGATGTTAGTAATTTTGATAATTAGAGCAAACGAAAAGAGATGAAAACACGATGAACACAAAACGTTAGAATTATATAGCTTTACAGTAGATAAGGATTCAACTGGCTATTATTTTTAACCATTTATAAAGGTTTCTATTGAAGCAAAGATCAAACTATTTCAAATCCAATGTAATCTGCAAGTCTTTCAAACCTGCGAGGGACAAAGCTGGTCATATAAATATCGTGTAATTGTAGTAATATACATCATGATGAGGATTAACTCATATTTTTATGGTTATTAGAGAAGGAATAGTTTGAAAGAAACCACTGCAAATTTTCATACCCAATCACGGATTTCTTTGCTTCAACGCTACAAGTTTCCAGGCCAAGTATGATATAAGGAGTTCATAGCCAATAGACAGGGGGAATATGAAAATATAGATCTTTCAAGCTGTTAAGTTTTGAGATTTTACTGCAGGAATAAGTTTTCAGTTTACTGAATCTTTGACTTAGTCTTTTCAATTAAATTGTTTGTTTGATGATTTAGTTTTTAGTCTATCTTTATCCTCTGAGATATTTAGGAGATTCTTATGATTTCTTGTTACTTGTATTCTATTTAAAGTGATAGTTGATGGAGAATGGAATAATCAAGTTAAGCTTCCTTTATTTTTCTTGTGTATTTTCTGCACTTTCTCCAACAGTGGTATCAGAGCCATCTTGATCTTAAGGGCCTGTGTCATAAAAAAGAGTGAGATCGAAGAATATTTTTCAGTCCGTAAACAATGATTCCAACATCATGCCCAGCAATTTTCTTGCTAATCCTCCACCTTTCAGTGGCCAAAATTATCAAATTTGGACTGTAAAAATGAAGACCTTCCTTGAAGCTAGTGACCTTTGGGAAATGGTTGTCACTAATAAGTACAACTTCCTGAATATCCCACTATTGCTCAGTTGAGGGAAAATAGAGCTGAAAAAAAAAAGAAAAGAAGCAAAGCTTTGACCTGCATTCATACTGCAGTCTCAGATGAAATATTCACAAGAATCATGACTTGTGAGACTCCAAAAGAGAGCTGGGATACTCTGAAACATGCGTTCCAGGGTAATGACAAAACTCGTCAAATGCAGGTGTTGAACTTGAGGCGATAGTTTGAGCTACTGAGCATGAAAGAAAGTGAAAACATTCAGGAGTATTGGAATAGACTCTTGAATGTAGTCAAGAAAATCAGGTTGATTGGCGAAGAACTCTCAAATCAGATAGTGGTGCAAAAGGTTCTTGTCAGCCTACCTGAAAGATTTGAAGCAAAGATATCTTCTCTTGAAGATTCAAAGGATCTTTCTCAAATTACCTTGGAGGAGTTGGTGAATACATTGCAAGCACAAGAACAAAGAAGATCTATCCGCAAGGAGGAGATAGCTGAAGGGGCTTTGCAAGCAAAAGAAAATACCAAAACGAAGATGATGATGATAGGGAGAGTGCTTACAACGGTAAATGAAAAAAAATAGCATTTTCAATGTGTCAATATTATAAGAAAAATAATCATCTGAAAAAATATTGCAGGTTTAGGCCTAATATTCAATGCAGAGCATGCAATCAATTTGGTCATATGGAGAAAGTGTGCAGAAACAAGCAAGATAGACAATAAGCTCAGGTAGTGAATCAACAACAAGAAGAAGAATTATTTGTGTCATCCTTTCTTGTAGAAAATTCAACCAATGAAGCTTGGCTAATTGACAGCGGTTGTACCACCATATGACGAACGATGAGTCATTTTTTAAGGAACTTGACAAGACATATACTTCCAAGGTGAGAATCGGAAATGGAAGGTATATTGAAGTAAAGGCAAAGGTAAAATGTCTATTAAATGTGATTCAAGAATAAAGGTTATTCCTGATGTTTTATATGTGCCTGAAATCGATAAAACTCTTTTAAGTGTTAGGCAGTTACTTGAGAAAAACTATTCTGTAATGTTCAAGAATAAGACATGCTTGATTTATGATCCAAAAGGAGTTCAACTTTTTCAGTTGAAATGAAAAGAAAAAGTTTTTCTCTGGAGTTATTACAAGTTGGTGCAAGAACAAGTTCAGATACCATGATTGATAAGATGGAAAGTATTGAAATCACCCCCAACAAGTGGAGTAGCTATTGTTAGTACAATTGAAGATATCAAGAACCTTTCTGAAAATGTTAAATGTGATGTTGCATTGCTCGAGTTAACAGGTTGGTTATAAGGAAAGTAACAAAAACTTAAATGGATTGCAAAATCAGAGGAGTTCAGTATTTCTATAAAGGACAAAACTGACATGCATATGCATGAACACAATCCTAAAAAGTATGCAGGAGTTTTCAATGAAGGTGATGATGCCTTTGTGAAGGATTATTGCAGTGAAAATACCAAGGAGGAGTGTTAAGTTTTGAAATTTTACTGCAAGAATAAGTTTTCAGTTTACTGAATTTTTGACTTAGTCTTTTCAATTAAATTGTTTGTTTGATGACTTAGTCTTTTATTGTATCTTTATCCTCTGAGATATTTAGGAGATTCTTATGATTTCTTATTACTTGTACTCTATTTAAAATGATAGTTGCTGCAGAATGAAGTAATCAAGTTAAAGCTTCCTTTATTTTTCTTGTGTATTTTCTGCACTTTCTCCAACATAAGCACACTCAAAGTATAACCCTCCAGACAAAAACAGTTTGAATTAGAATCACATAATCATCCATCTTAAATGAAACTCTATTTAGGCAACATTGTGAAGTTCACTTCACATCTGTCTGCCCCAAAATGTGCCTTCGCTTCAAACTTAGCCCATGTCTGGATATGTAGCAGACTAGGTTCTTTCAAATTATTGAATGTGATAGTTAACTCCTGGTGATGATCCTCCTACACCATCATGCACTACATGCTAATATGAGTAACAGAGTAGGCGACAACATAGCGAAAACATACCTGCATCCTGACCAACGATGGAGATCGAAACGTGATCACAATGCTAGTAGTAAGGGAAAAATATTGGGAAAGCAAAGTTCTTATATATTATTTTCTAAAATGGGGCATCACATGTTGTTTTGTTATGCGGATTGATCATTGGATAAACTTAACCAAAAGGCAAAAGCCGATTCTCAGTGTTGTCTTGTTCCCTTCCCTCGGCATCCATTGAAAATGTCCCTTTAAATCACGAAGTTTACTACTATCTATCAAGAAAGAAAGACCTGATCCAGGCCTCACTAGGACTTTGGGATGTATCAATGAAAGACAGGAAACTAATAGCTTACAGGGAAGAAGATTGAAAATTGTAAAACTAAGTTCAATAGTTCTGAAGAAGTTGAATATGGAGATTGAAAAAAGTATTACCCAAACAGCAATGAAAGATGCATGTAATCAAGAAACTAAAAATACCTTATTTAGTTTTCTAGTTGAACTCAGGTAGCTGGAATGAGAAGATGGAATCTTATAGCACTAAAAAGTTCAAGCTTATTGTCACATAAAATTTACTACAGATTCTGTTGAAAAAAAGTGGCAACCCACCAAAGCATAGTTGAAATGTGTTTTGAAAGGTGTTTTTGAAAAATGTTTTGAAAGATGTTTTTTAGATGTTATTTGGAATGTTTTCTGAAATATATTTTGGAATGTATTTCAACATATGTTTCAAGATATGTTTCCGGATATTGTATGGCATCGCAAAATTTACTTCCAACTTTCGATACTCGTGAATAGTACCACATAATTACTGTTCAAAAAAAATTTTTAATTTAAAAAAAAAAAAATTTTAATCTTTTTTAAATATTTTTAAAATTTTATTTTTAAATTTTTTTTAAAAAAAATATCAACGATACTTTTAAATTACTAATATCATTGCTGATTATCAAGGTGTAGCCGGTCCGATTACTTGCTTCAAATCGGAAATCTAAAGAACCGGTCAAAATTGGTCAAAACCAGGTTAAACCCCGTAACCGAGTTGAACCTACAAACTCCGATTTTCACGTTTTCCTATTTTTCCAACGTTTTTTTTTTTTCTCACTTTCAAATCTCTTGTATTTCCTATTTGCTTTTCTTTTCTATCAGTTTTTGAGTAGAAGATTTAAGCTTTTACTTTTAAATCAATGAATCTCATATAAATATCTTGTGAAAATAGTTCTTGAAATGTGAAAAGAAAACAAATACAAATATAAAAGATTTACCAATACTTTTACCCCCAATTCATAAAAGTTGAAAAGAGAGAAGAAGAAGAAGACAAGAAGAAGAAGAAGAAATAAGAAAGAAGAAGCAGCAGACACGAAAGAAGAAGAAGAAGCAGCATAAACGAAGGAAGAAGAAGAGAATGTGTGGAGTGGGGGCGGCGGGCGGAAAAGAGAAGAGAAAAGGAGAGAGGGTTCATAGGGTTTAGGACCTTTAGGTCAATGTTAGTATTTATATATTATTTTTATTTTATTTTTTAATTTAATTTTTTTGTTTTCTTATTCTTATATGTTTATTTCTTTTTTCTTTTTAATTGAAATAATTTTCAAATAATAAAAAAATGTAGAGACTGATCTTATATTCTTCTAAATTTCTATGAGTTCTCTCTTTTAAATTATAATATAAAATAATATGTATATAGTATTTAAAATTATAATAAATATAGTTATGACATCGTGATGACGTCACCGGTTCAACCCCCGATCTAATCGGTCCGACCCATTGACTCCTAAACCCATAGTTTTTTCGAGTCGATGCCTGGTCTGATTTTGAAAACATTGCCAATCAGGGCCTTAATTCTACAAAGTATATAATCCTCTTCTTTTACCTTCTTCCCATAACCTCCCTCCCTCTCCTAAAGTTTCAAACAAAGAAAAAAAGTAATAGCAGTAGTACACAGACAAACGAGCACATGGTTTAAATGCTTGCTCCACTATGGAAGAAAAAGGTTTCTAGCTCATTTCATTAAAATTTTTGGCAGTTATAATTCAGTACTTACTATTACTTTATTGATTTACAGTTTCAAGGAATTATTCTACAAATAAACCGCACAATGTCTGCATTGGGAACCCTAGGAAATATTAATTTTCTCGTTCTACACTCCATAATGACCATATTCAGCAGTGTATATCTCCAAGAGTAAACAATTTACCAGTTCAAAAATTAATATGCAGAAAACTGAAACGTAGCAATTATAAGAATAGCACACCAACCATGCAATTCTGAAAAATTAAGCATGAGAAACATTGATAGAACAGAACCAAGAAGCGAAGGTGCACTTCTGTTATTTCAGTTTATCAAAATGACAGAACTTAGACATACCACGCTTTCTGGAACACCAGGAGGAGGCAAAGAGATATTTTTGGGTGGAGGTCCAGTGGTATGTGACCTCTTATCGAATCTCCACTCCCCAATTATTCCATATGTCAGCTCACCCTGAACATCATTATACTCAAAAATTTCAATAGCACAAAAAGGAAATAACCATTATTTCCTACAGTACAACTTGGAAAACAAAAATTGCCAAGAATTTTGAAGTCAATCAATCATTGCAATAAGAAAATTGATAAACTAGAAGAGTCATTCCATTTGCTGCTGTGAACTTCACCTTCATATTGTAGTCACAGCCATAAGTATAATGGAGGATGAACTCCTTTCCAGTTTCCACATCCCAGGGAGGCTGAAATCAGTGAATTAAGCATATTTTTCCAATTAGAATACTTTATATAAGGAACCCAAGTCAGTATACAAAGAGATTGGATGTTTTAGAACCTGTAACATGAAATCTTTTCGAAGAATATGGTGCACACCATGCAAAGCAGAAGCCACAGCATATGCATACCTTGTTAACAAAACATAAAACAAAATAAAACTAACAAATACACGTGGAGAGAAAAACCCAAAAAAACATAATTTCTGCTTACATTTCAAGCACCCATCCAAAGATTTTGTCAGTCTCATTATCTTTTTTCATCCTCAAGGAAACATTAACCCATGTAGGTGCAATTTTCTCTAGCAAATCCTGCACTCCTTGTTGCAGATGTTAGTCACTTGTTAAACAAAGATACACACAGGTGAATGCAAAAGATAAAATTGGCATCATATATGAACTGATTACTTACCTTTCTGATTATAACTGGAGAATTTCCTATGGGATCAATGTTACTGACAGGGCCATTTTCCTTGGGAAAATATTTCCTTATAATATTCTCATTTTCTTTAGGTTGAATGTAGAAAAAGGGAAAGGCAGCAGGAAAATCCTGGTGAGAGAGATTAGGCAGAGGATTTATAAATATGTGATCTGGCTCTGCCATTAAAATGTATCTGCATAAATGATATACAAACAAAAAACAAATAAAATCCTTATCTTCGTAAGAATGAAAATGTCATACAATATGATGATTTAGGAAAGACTCACTCCTCTTCAATCGAAGCCTTTTCTAGCCACTGCACGAAGGCCCATGGCCTATTAAGAACCACATAACCCTGGTAAAACAACAGAACGAAAAGAAAAAGATGAATGAGAAAGAACTATTTATGAATATGAACATTGATGGGATACCAGAATATATTTGAAATGCTGAAGAGGAAACAATAACATAAGCTACGAGTTAACTAGTCAAGGACACATGGAATGAGAATGGAAGTACAGTACAGTATTCTTAATGAAATGATATAAATCATTCCTGACAGAAAGTTACTACAGAAGGTTCATATGAAGAATCTAACTCTTAGAGCAATAGAGGTTATAGAAAGTCCAAACAAGTGAAAAATGTTGCAGCAAGCTAACAGATGAAAATGAAATGTCAAGAAACAAGAGGAAGAAATAATGTCTAAAAAAGAGGCACAATAAAATGAGCTTGTAAAACTTCAATCAGGAACATCAAAAAACATCTATATCCAGATTTACAATCATTTCTTAGCCATCACACAACTAAAATAAAATGAAAACTACAACAGAATTAGACCAAACCCCAGAAGGCCAACAAATGCTAAAGAGAGGCCGTCCTGAAAAATTTTGCAAAAAAAGACTGAAAGCAAGGGATTGCTTGCATAAGTTTCTTTCTCACCAAATTCATACTCCAGCAAAATATGTTTTTGTAATATCACTAGAGACACCTGAAAGACAACGACAAAATTAACAACTCTAAATGAATGGTCCTCACCTGATCCAAACCTTCAGGAAGAGGATCTACCACGAATGTAGGAATCTCATCCACTAGGTTGTCAGAACGTCCAGAATGCAAAATACGAGTAAACTTACCCATCTCTGATCCAGGTAAATGCTTCTTTTTCTTATACCAGTAGTACAATATGCGACACTGCCACTTACTATAAGTGGCATCAGTTCCTGTTACCGCAACATGAAAAAGCCGCCTTTCCTTCTCATGTTTTCTTCCATTTTGTCGCATCTCAGTAACAGGATCAATTACTGAAGATGAATCCTGATTGCTATTGATCGATTGTCCAGAAATCGCTGTTCTAGAGTGAACTATAATTACTATCAAATTACATATCACCAAGAAAAATCCAAGAGATATGAGAACTAGGATAAGTATAGTTGCCTTTCCCAATTTTTTCCGTCCCATGGTAAACCGTTTGAGGAAAAGAAGACCCGAGTCCAGATTTAGACAATATGAGTTTATCCAACAAGGGAATGGGCATAAATAAATATACATTACAAAATTTAATTCCATTTAAAGCAAACAACTTTGTCAAACAGGACCACAAAGAAAAAGAAGGTTGGAGCAACCAAAATAAACAGAGCAGCCACTTAAATTAACTGCTCCAGTTCAGAATCATAAAGAACAATAAATTACTATCCAGTTCGGAAACTTAATCCAAGTCTCAACCAACCCATTGAACAACTCTAGTTCCCTACATCTAGCAAGCTGCTAAAATTAAAGACTGATATAGAGTCAGACTTAATAAATACAACAACAATTTTTAAAATTGAACAGAAACATGTCGAAACTAAGAAGACTAGACCTGATAAATTTACATTTACATGCATTTCTCCAAAAAAAAAAAAAAAAACATACACACACTCAAAGCATCGGGCTGCATCTTCTGTTAAATGATACTGACAAAGTCAAGGCACACTAACATATTTTGGGAGAAAGTATTGAGGGTTGGGCCGAGGGCGGAAACTCTACGTACCAGAACAAATTGTATATCTACAAAATTTATCAATAATAAAGCAGCCCAGCGAAAGCTGCAAATTTGTGATATTCCTACAAGAATCCAAGGTTGCAATCGAGAAAATTTACCAGAACAATGTAGATCAGTAACTTCAACTAATTTTGACATGCACAAAAGCAATTGCAACAATTCAACAAAATCCTAGCAGTGCGCCAAAATGAACAATTTTAGCGTGTGACGACGACGAGCCAATGAATATTTACTGGAAACACATATTCATACCTACGCCATTACAGATATAAGTCGAACACATGATCCATTTGTGACAGCAATGTCAAAATTTGGCATATATCCAGGCAAATTGTACATGACAAATAACACCTGCACAGACAATAAGAACGCCTACTACCTTGTGAAATTGGGCCTTGTTCATTTCCATATTTTAAACATGTTCTGTTTAGACTTTTATACTAATTTCACATTATTTTCAATATACTTTTTACTTTTCAATTATTCATTTTTCCTATTTTAGAATTAACATTTGAAAATTATTTACAAAACCAAATTTTAGAAACTTTCTTAAAAAAAAAAAGTTTAAAAATTTAAAAACGTAGTTACAAAACTCTCCAAAACTCACCAAGAAAAAGCTCGGCTGACATTAGAAAAACCAACCAACAAGGGGAAAAATTTTTCAAACTCTACGAACCGAAAATTGTATTTGAAAATAGATTAGCAATTCTCCTATCCTACCTAGGTCTATAAATTTTGTTCAAGCCTGCTATTATGCTTTGCTTTTGTTCATTCTTGAATTTACCCTACAAAATTGCCTAAACTGATTTTTCTTTTATACTACCTTGACATTAGATCTTAAAATCAATTTGGATTTTGTCTTCGTGCACATTACATTAATTTGCTGAAATTGAGGGCTTCTCCGAATTTCCTTCTTGTGCACTTCATATCTGAATTCATCAACAAAACCTCTTTTCTTTTAATCTTCAAAACCTAAAATAATATTCTAGCATTCCTATTTTTGAGATTTTTCTATTGTTTACCTAACTGTTACTTGTGTGGTTTGAACATTCTGCTTAATTACTTTGTGCAAAGTTTGAATCATCCCAAAAGGATAGAGAGGCAAAAGGCTGAGTGTAAATCATTACAAGGGTAAGCCAGCCCAAGAGCGATACACTAGGAAGTGAGTAGTTCTTAGGACATGATACACCAGGGAGACAGGGTGTGAGGTTATTTCATATATTCTCAAACTTGTCTTCTACAAAAATTTCTCGAAACCGCAGGATGTTCGTAGAGTAAAAGGACGTGCCCCTTAATATGGACAGCATCGCCCAGATGATTGCTAACTTTAACGAACAATTCGAGGTCAAGCTCGGGGCAATGGAAAACAAACTCGCAGCCATCAAGGCCGAAGCCACCCACGCTAGGGCCGAACGCGAGTTGTGTCCTAATCTGCCGAACCGAGAGGCTCCTGTAAACAACCGACAAAACGAAGGCCTTAGCGATTTCAAACCAAAGATTCCAGCCTTTACAGGGGGGTTGGACCCAGAAGAGTACCTAGACTGGGAAATCCATATGGAACGAATCTTTGATCTACCCAAGGTCGTCGACGACAAAAAGGTCAAGTTGTCGTAGCGACCTTTTGAGATTATGCACTAATCTTGTGAGATCAGGAACTTGACCAACAACATTTAGCCCAGAAGCCACAAAGGACACTAGCACCTGTATAGGGTGCTATAAATTTACTGTTTTATTGAGGCGGAGGTTTGTTCCGACCCATTATTATCGTGAGCTGTATAAAAGACTTCAAATTTGTAAACAAGAAAGCAAACCAGTAGATGATTACTTTAAAGACCTAGAGAAAGGAAAGAGTAGGGCAGGTGTACAAGAACACGAAGATGCCAGTATGGCTAGGTTCGTAAGTGGCCTTAAGCGTGAGATAGCCCTGGCCGTGGAGATGCAGAACTGCACCAGCTTTGTAGATATGCTGCACCGAGAACGAGTTGGGGAGTAGTACAAGAAACCACTCCAGGGCTCTAGCTCAGCGCCTCCTAGCTATAAGAAGCCTGCATGGCCTACTAGCATCGGCTCGAGAACCACGCCACAACCAGGGTTTGAAAGAAAATCCCTAACGCAGTCACCTACCAGTGCTGCTAAATCACCAGCCACCCTGTGAACTCCTGTAAGCTCCATTACCTATTTTCGGTGTTCCGGGCGAGGTTATATATTGTCAAAATGCCCCAATCTATGGAAAGTCTTAATGACTAAAGATGGGGGTTACGTAAGCGAAGACGACGGTACAGATTTAGACATGCCCAAACTGACTTCCAGAGACGATGAAGGGGGGTGACGGCACCACCGAACATGAAGAAACCTTCATCGGCCCTGACCACCAAGAAGCCAGTGTGTATGTCGCTCGATCCTTGAATACCAGAATTATCGAGAATGAGAGCCAGGGATCCATCATCTTCCACTCTCGAGTCAAAATCCACGAGAGGGTGGCAGTTCTTATTATTAACTCCGGTAGTTGCACCAACGTCGCGAGCACTTTTTTGGTAGCCTAGCTCACCCTGCTAACAATCGAACACCCTTACCCGTACCCTCTGCACTGGTTTGACAACTCCATAGGTATCAAGGTATCAAAATATGTTAGGGTTCCTATTGAGATTGGACGGTTTAGGTCCGTCGCATTGTGTGATATGGTCCCAATTTAAGTAAGCCATATTTTACTCAGATATCCATGGATTTTTGAACACAAGGCCATGCATGATTGTGTCACCAACACATACACAGTCAAACAGTAGACAAAGACGTTTACCTTGAAGCAGATGTCGCCCATCGACATCAGCGCAGAAAGTAGACAGATGCAGATCGCTTTCTCTAAATGGGCTTTATCATAAAACTCTCCCTGAGCTTGGTTTTGGATGGCTCTATTTATAGGAGTAGGGGCAGCTGAAATTACAAGGAGGAAATAGAAAAGGAAAACAATTAAAAGTGGAAACCAACAAGAGTTGGAATTCCTTACAAATTCAAAATAAAAAAGGACATGAATTCCGCAAGGGTAAATTCGGTTGTAACAATATGTAGTTACCTAAATTTACTCTTCAAAATGAAAAGAAATTCGAATTTGGTAACTTGAAGTAAATCCAAATTCAAGTTGTAAAAGAAAGAAGAAAGTAGAAACAAAATAGATAACTAACAAATTAAGTCCAGTTGTAAAGAGTTTAAGTGCTTGACTTAATCCAAATTACAAGTGGAAAAGAAAAAGGTAACATGCAATTCCTTCTCCTTCTCGGATTTTAAGAGGAAACCTACGAAATCCTCGCAGGCCTTGCGATTGGGCTGGAATCCTTGTGCCCTTCTGCGATTAGGGTTTCCCTTACGACTTGGGCTATGCTTCTTTTGTGGGCCAATTGATAAAGCTTGTGTGCTGAATGGATTGGCCCAAGGTGATGGAGCATGCGTTGGTGAAGTCGAGTAAGTCCCTTAAAGTCTACAGACTTTAAGAGAAAATCCGCAGTTGTTTGGTCCATCATCACCCTCACCTTTCCAACGCAATCCTCATTTGGACTCACTCACTACTCACTTCGGTCGGTGGCATTGGTTTGAGAGTAAATGATTTTGTGATCTGTTTAACGGTGCAGTGTTGGCAAACTGTCATGCATAGCTTGTAGATTGTACAACCAAGGTCGGCCTAATAACACGTGACATGCCTGCATCGGTACTGCGTCGCACATGGCCTTCGATTCGAACCGTCCGATCTCAAACTTAACCCTTGCCTGCTTAGCAACCTGAATGCCTTCTGAGTAATCCAACAATGAAGCCGGTGGGGTTTTAGATGATTGACCAAGGGCAGGTTTAACAATGTTCGTACAACTTCCAGAATCTATTATCACGATAACTACCTTCCCGTTGACTTTGACTCTGGAGTGAAAGATAGTCGTCCTTGAGAGTCATCTTCGCTAAAATGTACAGCAAGGGATCGGGCGACGTAGATACTCTCCTCAATGTGGGATGAATCAATGTAGGCGACTTCCTCAGCAGCCTCTTTTTTTTCCTCTATGGTTTAAAGTGTGCATGCAAAGTTGATAGTGTTCGTTCTTTGACACTAGTCCCCACAGCATTACGATCCAGAGCCAAAAAGGTTTCTTTTCTTTATTGGAAATCTTTTTCTCTGTCATTGTACTTGCAAAGTTGATAGTGATCGTTTTCGACACTACTTCCCACATCACTGTAGTGATATCTGAGGAATTTTTTCGAAAACTAGAATAATTGGTTGGAGTTGGTTTTTTGATTGCCAGACGGGTAGGGTGATCATTTCTTGGGTTAGTTAGGTCTTTCCTGATTTGTTTCAAGCCTGCTACTTATTCTTGTTTCGTCAATTGAATTGCCTTGCTTCTTAAGCTTGCTATCTTTTTGTGCTACCTGAATGATTACTCTGAATCATAGCTTGAATTTTGTCTTCATACACTGTCATTATCTCTGAACTTTGAGGGCTTCTCCCTGAAAGTTTCTTATCGATATACTTCTTATTTCAGCTATTATCAAAATTTCTTTTTCGAAAGGGTGTTTTTAAACTAAAAATCGAACCAAGTTCTTTTTTTCGAAAATTTTTTGCCACTATATAGTTTGTTCTTTGTGTGATTAACTGTTTGCTTGTTACCTTTGCCCAGGATTTTGTAACGTTAATTTAGTATACAAGACTGAGGTAAAAGGCTGAGTGATACAGCACATAAGGATTGCCATCCCTAAGAGTGATACAAAAGGTTGTGTGTAGTTTTTAGATTGGCTATACTAGGGGGACAAGGGAGTAAGGTTACTCTGCTCACTTTTACTTGTTCTTAACAGGAATTTTTCTTGGTTACTATAGGTATGTCAGGAGGAGAAGCGCCCCCAGTTACGAATGCGCAACTCATGGTTGCCATTGCGAATTTAACCAATCAATTCACAGACCTCAAGGGCGAGGTCGATGAGATGAGGGCCGCCCACCAGGGCCGGTTCGAGGAGGAGAAAGACGTCCACACCCCACGGACTGTCAATGATACAAAGCCCTTTGAAGGTCTAAGTTAATTGAAGACATCTGTGCCTTCTTTCAGTGGGGTAAGGACCCCGAAGAATACTTAGACTAGGAGATCAAGATGGAGTGGATCTTTGAGCTTCAGTACGTTCCCGAAAACAAGAAGGATCCACTCGCGGTGGTCAATTTCACCGAATATACACTCGCTTGGTGGAATCAGGAGTTGGACCAGAGGTGCAACACCAGGCCTATGCGTGCACGTGCGCTACCTATTTCATGGTTTGATTTGACGACAGCAATGCTCAAGACTTTTGTACCTGCGTATTACTTTAGAGAATTGTATAGGAAGTTACACACTCTTGTACAGGGATATTTAACTGTCGATGCTTATTTTAAGAAATTAGAGATCGCTAAGATTAGGGCCAATGTAATAGAAAACGATGCCGTCAGCATGGTGCATTTTTAGTGGGCTTAATAGAGGGATAGCTTTAGCTGTGGAACTACATAATGCTACTAGTTTAATGGATATGCTCCACAAAACCAAAGTGATGGAAGAATACCTAAAGACTGTTCCACCAGTTAGGACACTTACCAGCGCCCCTACTACTTAGAGAAAGAATCTGGTATACACGCCAACACCCGCCAAGAAACCGTTCAACTCTGAACGTAAAACTATTCAGTCTGCCCCAACCACATCTTCTTCTTCCATAGCTAAAACGCCTTTCACTCCAAAGCAGAGCATCTCGCAGATCACTTACCACAGGTTTTCTGGCCGCGGGCACTACATGAGGGATTGTCCTAATTTCTGAAAGATACTAGTAGGGTAGGATAATGAGTACATCTCAGAAGAAGAAGAAGACAATGAGGATACCATTCTTCACTCAGAATTGGCTGACAACAGTGGGTCAGATGCAGAGGAGGACATTCACCAGCCAGAGAGGACTATAGCCAGATGGCCATTGTGTCCTGATCTTTGACTACAGCTATTGTCCAGGATACTTCACAATGAATCAACATCTTCCACACCAGGACTAAAGTTAATGGATGTGTCTGTGTTCTGATAGTTGACGGAGGGAGTTGCACCAATGTGGCCAGTGAATACATGGTCGAGAAGCTCCAACTCCCCACAGTTAACCATCTATATCTGTACCGGCTACAATGGCTCGACAGCTCAGAGGCTACAGGGTCACTGAGCAGTGCGAGTTACTTTTGCTATGGGTAAGTTTGAGGGACAAGTTACTTGTGATGTGCTCCCTATGGAGGCGTGTCACATATTTCTAGAACGACGATGGCTCTTTGATATGAAGGCTACACATAATGGGGTTGCCAACACCTACTCTATTTTCCAAAAGGGCAAGAACCATACCTTTTTACCTCTCTCACCACAGGAAGTTCGTACTGAATCCGTCAGGATGAAGGACAAGATCACCGTGTGGACAGCTGCAAAGCGCCAGTATAAGGGAAAGGGTAAACAAATTATACAAGGTAGTAGCAAGGTGAATTCTGATAAGCCTTCCGAAGAAGATATTAGGCGTGGACTTTTTGCCACAGTGGGGGAAGTCAAACAAGTGTTAAGGGCTAATGGTTGTATTCTTGTACTTATTGCTAAAGACGATTCCACTAACCTTGACGACGTTCCTAGGGATCTCCCTATGGAAGTCAAATTTCTTTTATAGGAATATGCAGATGTGTTTCCTGAAGAGCTGATTGCAAAAGTACCCCCTCTTTGTGGAATTAAGCATCAGATTGACTTCATGCCTGGCTCATCCATTCCCAATAGACCGGCGTACAAAGAAAACCCTAAGGAAACAAAGAAGCTGTAACGTCAGGTCACAAAACTACTAGTTAATGGTTAGGTAAGGGAATATTTACGCCCTTGTGCAGTACCTGTAATTCTTGTTCCAAAGAAGGATGGTACTTGGATAATGTGTATGGATTGTAGAGCTGTTAACAAAATCACTATTAAGTATAGGCATACTATCCCTATGCTTGATGACATGCTAGAAGATTTATATGGCTCTACTGTTTACACTAAAATAGATCTAACACAATGCTATCATCAGATAAGAATGAAAGATGGCGATGAATGGAAAACTGCTTTTAAAACTAAATTTGGTTTGTATGAGTAGTTAGTTATGCCCTTCGGCCTTACAAATGCACCTAGTACTTTCATGCAATTAATGAATCATGTGCTTAGGAAGTTTTTAGGGCAATTTGTTGTGGTTTACTTTGATGATATTTTGATCTATAGTCGAAGCAAGCCAGAACACATAGAGCACATTAAGTTGGTATTAATTGAGCTACGTGATAATAAATTATATGCCAATGTTAAAAAGTGTACATTCTGTGTGGAGAAAGTTGTCTTTCTCAGGTTTGTTGTTTCGAAGGATGGTGTCAAGGTTGATAACACAAAGGTGAAAGCCATTCGTGAATGGCCTACTCTCACCTCGGCCTCGCAGGTAAGATCTTTTCATGATTTGTCTAGCTTTTATTGAAGGTTCGTGAAGGATTTCTCAACCAAAACCGCGACCTTCAACGAGTTATGTAAGAAGAATGTTCCATTTTTGTGGGGTCAGGCACAAGAAAATGCCTTCACTGTTCTTAAGCATAAACTCACTTATGCTCCTGTTTTACCATTACCTGATTTTGATAGAATTTTTGAACTAATGTGTGATGCTTCAGGGATTGGTATAGGTGCTGTTTTAATGCAGGAAGGAAAACCTATAGCCTACTTCAGTGAGAAACTCAAGGGAGCTGCCTTAAATTATCCTACATATGATAAGGAGCTCTACGCCGTGGTAAGGGCATTACAAACTTGGCAGCACTACTTGATGGCCAAGGAGTTTATTGTCCATTCAGATCACGAGTCCCTTAAACACCTTAAGGGACAGGGTAAGTTAAACAGGCGTCATGCCAAATGGGTTGCTTTTATTGAAACTTTTCCTTACATTATTAAATATAAAAAGGGAAAAGATAATATGGTAGCTGACGCTCTGTCACGCAGGTATGAATCCCTCGCTATTCTTGATCATACAACTATAGGGTTTTCATATCTAAAGGAATTGTGTGCTTCTGATCCTAATTTTTCTACTTTATATGAAGCATGCGAAAATGGTGCATTTCAGAAGTTCTTTAAGCAGAATAGTTTTTTATATAAGGACAATAAGTTATTCCTCCCACGTAGTTCATATAGGGAACTGCTGGTGCGTGAAGCATATAATGAGGGCTAATGGGTCATTTTGGTGTAACTAAAACACTTGACATGTTAGAGGAACACTTTTATTGGCCTAAAATGCGAAAGGATGTAGACAATATTTGCTCACATTACATTATCTGTTTAAAAGCAAAGTCTACTTCCAAACCTCATAGTCTTTATACACCTTTGCCTATTCCAACTATTCCTTGGACTGATATCTCTATGGACTTTATTCTAGGGTTGCCGAGGACACAGCGAGGTAATGACTCAATCTTTGTCGTGGTGGATCAATTTTCTAAAATGGCTCACTTTATTCCTTGCAGGAAATCAGATGATGCCAGACACATTGCAGAACTGTTCTTCAATGGAGTGGTTCGGCTACATGGATTCCACGCACAATCGTCTCGGATAAGGATGTAAAATTTTTGAGTTAGGAAAACATTATGGTCTAGACTAGGAACTAAATTGTTATTTTCTACTACTAGTCATCCACAAACGGATGGTCAAACATAAGTGACCAACTGAACAGTAGGGAATTTGTTAAGGGCACTGATTAAAAGTAATCTTGCAGGTTGGGAACAGGTCTTGTCGATTGTAGAGTTTGCCTACAATCGTTCCAAGCATTCTTCAACTAGATTTTTGCCCTTTAAAGCTGCCTACGGCTTTAATCCGTTGACGGTTATGGATTTACTGCATTGCCCCTGAAGGAACAAACAAGTCTGGATGGCGAACAGAAAGCAGACACCATTCGAAAACTTCATCAGAAGGTTCGAGAGAACCTTGAGAAGAAAAATGCCAAGTATGCTTCAGATGCAAATCGAAGGCGCAAGGCTATGAACTTTGAACCAGGGGACTGGGTTTGGGTTCACATGAGAAAGGAAAGATTTCCAGCAGCACGGCGGACGAAACGCCACCCCAGAGGCAATGGGCATTTTCAACTGATTGCCAGGTGAGTGTAGCGTTAGTACATCTTTCAATATTGCTGACTTGTCTCCGTTTGAATTTGACCAGGATCTTGATTCGAGGTCAAATTCTTTCCAACCGGGGGGGAATGATGAGGGCATCCCCTGCTCTACGACAAGTTAGGATGCAGAGGATGACAATTCGAGTGATGCAAACTCGGGAAGTGCAGCAGAGGTTCGTGTGCTCCATAGAGGCCCGCCAATGCTCTATTACCCAAGTCCCTATCAAAGAGATCCGTTCGTTAACATAGATGGGCCTATGACCCAAAGAAGGGCAAGGAAGCTGAGAGCAAATCTTGAAAACCTTGTCCGAAGGTGTACTTCAGAAGCCCAGCTCATTACGGACACAAACACCCTTGAAGCGAATAGAAGAAAGGTTAAAAGCATCACTTTACTCTCCATTACAGAGGAAATGCCGCCTACTAATCAATCCAGCTGAAGGAAAGGGCATTTCTTGAAGATCTTAATTTTCTTGAAAAATCTAGAATTTTGTGGTTTACTGAATCTTGAAAATCTTGAAATTCTTGATTTTTGATGTTTCGAAATGATTCCAGAAGATTCCAGAACCTCCCTACATCATCCACTTCATGCGCCATCATCATTGGGCCAAACCTCCCTTGAAGTCCGCAACTCCAAGTTCGGCCCGCCCAACAATCTGCCAAGGACAGCCCAATTCGCATAATGGTAGGGTTTGGAATTAAGGGTTTTAGGGTAGAGTAAGGGATAAGGATTTGTGCATGTTTCCTATTCCTACTCCAACTTGGTTACTAGTTTGTTAGGTTATTACAAGTTAGTTACAACTAGACTAGTAATTATTAGTTTCCAAAAAGGTTTACCTTCTTGAAACCTTTTTGTGATTGGTTTTTATTTCCTTATTTCTTTGTAATTTCGGCCAAGGAGACCTACTCTCCAACCAATTTCCTTTTCTTTAACCAATCCTAGTTCCTTTAGGATTTGGTTCTTGTATGAAATCAATCTCTTGATTGGTTTCCAATTTCACTTCTTTTCCTAGTCCAATTAGGATCAATAATTTGGCCACCCCTCCCCTATATAAGGGTAGCCGAATTCACCATTATTATTCAGTTGATTAAATGATTTAAGTTATAGTTTTATACTTCTTTAATCACTCACCTTATTTTGGGCTTATGTAATTTGCATGTTTTTTAATTGCTAAAAGGTACAAAAACTATAAGCTAATAGATAATTGCTCTGTCTATTGCTCAGCTTTGTTTCGATTCTAGTTTTCTCAACTTGGTTTGAATTGCGTGCTTAATTTAAGTCTGCCGAATCCAAGGGTAAGGATTCGAGAAGTTAAGAGCTCTGTCTTGCATTCAAACTTTCCTTGGCACTTTTCGCATCGAGTTCTTGGTTTCCACGGCGTTGGGGATCAGGGGTTCACATCATTTGGTAGACAAGCTTTGAACCAACAGTCCATTGATAAGCCTTAATGTAATCACACAAGTTCGTCTTTCATCTACATGCTCTAAACAACACATAACATCTATGTGCCTCAATGCATTCATGAATGTTTCCAAGACTTAACCAAAAACCTTTTATGAGTTTTCATTTTACATTCATATAGGCAAGTCTCAAAATGCCCCAGTCATATGAGAATTTCCATCATTTTATTGCTTTCTCATATTTGGCATTATCTTGGACTTGTTAAGAACTCCAAGTTCAACTTGAACTCCCTGGCGAGTAATAACACTAAAATGTATTAGTGTTCCAACCATTTAGACAATGTACTTTTTGCTGCATTGAATTCAGAACTAGTAGTTTAACTAGCAATGAATTGAGATTTCCATTGTAAATGGTGTAGGACATGTTTCTTGATAGAAGATAATATTTTCTATCAGTCCTTAATCAATTCTTTGGTTTGCCTAATTAGCTTAACAAAACTTTTTTATTGAGTTCTCATATCACTATAATGGTTACTTAATATCATAGATTAAGATTTCACCATTTAGCGATTCATTGATTTTTTTGTACATCAATCTATAGAGGATTCCTTACCAAAGGACCATCTACCTTTATGTGACCATACAAGCAATCAAATAGCATTTATACAATTCATTAAAACGTACATTTAATGAAATGTCATAGCCTAGTTTTCATAAGTCAAGTTCTACAAAATTTGTACATATATTTACAAATTAACTTGGAACTTTAAGACTTCAATGCATGTATTATGAATTTCATTGTGATAAAACAATCATTTATTCAATATAGCATGTAAGACAAAGCATGTTACTTCTATTCTGACTAACATGCTTCAAATCATTCCATAAACTCATGTTCACTTCTTTGGTTGCATATGGAATTCAACATGAACTACAAATCATGCATTTAAAACTGCTATAATAAATTCTAGTTCATCAAAGTAAGTAATCATTTTAGGTATTTTCCCATATAATAACTGTGTATCAAATTACCTAAACATGTTATCTAACTTATTCTAAATATAATACCTAAATATAATAACTTATTCTAAATATAATAACTTATCTAACTTCACTTAATTCTTATTCCAATTCAATGGCGAATGGAGCTTTAGGAATTAAACATAAGGAAAAGTAACATATATTTTCAAGTAGTAAACAAACATGCATAAAGCAACCTAATTTTCTTAGGGTAATCATGCGCCATACATAGTCACAAGATAATTTATGATTTACACTTTTACACGAACAAAGCATGCTCTCAAACTACTACCTATAATACATCAACTTTCTTATATTTGACATAGTGTAATCCTTAACTTAATTCTTTTCCAAGTGTATGCATAAATAGATTCTAAGAATTAACCATAAGGATATCAATATTATATCTTTCAATTATGAATCAAAATAGTTCACCCAAGAATGTTGTGCATTTAATCGCCATGTTTTTCGTAAAACCAAAAAGATGTAAAACACTTTTATGAATCAAGTTTTTCACTTATACACTTTCAAGTAATTTTTAAAATAATTTGTGGAATTCATGTATACCATAATTAAACCTAATCATGTACTCATAATTCACAATATGCATATTAAGCATATTTTAGGATACAAAATACTTCATAAACCAAGTTTTTGCAACTATATAGTTTCAAATATTTTTTTAAACAACATGCATAATGAATTTATGAAAAACATAGTTATACCAAAATCATATAATCATACTTCATGAAAACATTTCATATAACTAAACAAATCATAAATTCTATAACAACAATTTCATGCATTCCTTTTGTTTAGAAAAGAAGAAACACATAACACAATAATAAAGGAATACTTATCTCATTTCATTTTGTAATTGGAGTCCTCACATCTTTCATTTTGGATGCCACTAAAACATACAGACCAAATCCCTTTTGTCGCGAATTTATCATCTGTGTCTTCTATTTTGCTGCTTCAAAGTGTTCAGAACATCAGAAATCTTCAAAGAGACAAGATGATGATGCATATTTTTCTTCCAACGAATGAAGTTTCCACCATCAAACCTATCGAGTTTCACTACAAAAGAAGTAAGATCCTTCATGTTGATTGCCATCGTGTAGTAATAAAGCCTGAAGATTGTTGGATATTTATTTAACAAAGGGATTCCAGATGAAAAACAACAAAGATATCTTACTAACTTCAAAGTCTAATCTATTATAGTAAATGACACAAACAGAACATGTATCAAAGGCAAAGGAAATTGACTCTTCAAATCAGGGCTAGGCAGTTTCCTTTAGGCTTTATTAGTCCACTTTGCTGTGCAAGAGATTCAAGACTAATAACCTTATGGGATAAGATAAAGATATTTGTTATAAGTCTGCACTGACTTAAACAAAACAGAAAACAAGAGCGAAAAGGCAAGAATACTTGTACAATGAGAGTGATCTCTTATGCAGTAAATCCATCCATAGGAGTCTTATTTATAGATATCCAAAGGATGCAATTCAATAGCCACAACTCTTATGAAAAGGTAGGAAAAACGGGACTCAATTCGGATAAGAATTTATCTCGAAATCTCACTTCTCATGAAGAGTTGCAAACATTCAAAATAAAGGAGTGCATCAACTCTCTTTGCTTCGTACAACCTAATATGCAAATTTACACGGGTTTTCGTACAATAAGTCTCAAGCCACTGAACTCACAGCAGCAAACCTTGAGCTACTGCAACTTGTGCAACCCGACATGGGAATTCGCACAGTTAGCCCTCAATGCAAGTTCTCACTCATTTTTTCACTAAAATTATTGGAAATTTTCAACATATTCTGTGATTGATGCAAAGAAAGAAAGGCTATTGCTAAACAAACAACGACATTTTACGTAGGTTCAAACCTTCTAATTTCAATCAAGGGATTAGTTAGTTTAGATGGGATCTCCATTCCCCAAGTTTAGACTAGTTAAATCTTCACAATTTTGTAATCTAAATATATTGCATCCACATTCCGCAATTCGTTGTACACTAAGTAAGGAGAATTATGACTCATTTGACCTCTTTTACAATTGTTAACGCTAATAAAGGGTCACTATACCCTCCCCCCATCCACTTAACGGTTGTTCCAAAAAAAAAAAAAAAACATTGTTATTGCAAGACCACGTTTTAGCGTATAGAGCAATCACAAATATGTTTTTTTCAAATATGCTCTAACGATAATAATAACCATGAAAATAAGTTTATAAAATGCCATCTTCGATCAGACCAGGCATACTTTAGCTCTTAAAATAGATATGCAAATTTTCTTCACTACAAACATCCTCACAAGCGATACTTTTCAAAATAGACGATACTGAAACCCTTCAAATCGGTACCTTTTTTATAACTACAAGCTATATATTTTTCAATGTTTTCAAAACATATAATACATCAGCAGCTAAATGTGATGCATCAGAAGTTAAAACCGATATACAATGTTGGAAATTTTATACAGCAAGGACTAAAGGGATAGTACAATAACTTACTAAAATAAAGACTAACTAATACACAAGGGAATGCTGAATGTGTCTGACAAAAGTTTTGCCTCAAATGGGTGTTTTAGTTTCACACATAATGATTATGGCACCCCGACCCAACCCCTCTTTTCTCGGAAGTTCTTTTAGTCTACGGGGTTTGACTTTAGGTTAACTGGCTTTGGATTTAGGTCAACTAAGTTTGATTTTGGGTTAACTGGACTTTGACTTTAGGTCAACTAGGTTTGACATTTTGATCAACTGGGTTTGACTTTGGATCAACTAGACTTTGACTTTTAGGTCAACTAGGTTTGACTTGGGTTAACTAGGTTTGACATTTTGGTCAACTAGGTAGCACTGTTTGGCAAATACGTTTGACTTTAGGTCAACTTACCATAGTCAATGGTCAATTGACTTGAAAAGGTCTTTTATGATATTTTTTAAAAGAGGTCATGTTTTGGAGGAAAAATCTCTTTTGATAAGTTTTGGTCAATTCATTAGAAAAGAGTTCTGGAGTTTTAACTAAAAGATATCATTTCGAAAAGGCTGTAATTAACTTTGCGAAATTGGTCAATTTTCAAGTTCTGATTAGGCTCGACACCAACTACGATGCCAACCCGGTGTCGTGTGTTTGGGTTCTTCCTAAGAACAAGCCTCGACATCGAGGCCCTCTCGTGCCTTGCTGTTGATGGTTTCTAGGGTTTCGACTCTACTTTGGTTCGATTTTAATCATGCATACAAGTGTTTTTAATTTGTTCCAAAGTTAAACATCTATAGTCCAATGTACATACAACATATCTAAGCCATTAACTTATGGTTTTGAAGAATTAAAGTCATTAAAGTTGCATCTAAACTATGCATCGTAAACAACATTCATAGTATTATATAATATTTCAAGTTTCATGCATTAATTTCATTATTTGAAAAGTCAGACCGAGTTAACCAAGAACCGGCCATGTGTCTAGTCCAGTTCTACTATAAAAATGGTATATGGTCAAAACCCGATAAATTTGGTCAAAATCAAGATTTGATCGGGAACCGGGAAAACCGATATCAACTTTTTTTTTTTTTTTTGGTGTTTTCTTCTTTTTATAACTTTTTTTGCAGCCCTTCTCCTTTTATAAAGGAACTTATTTCTTTCCACAACCGATGTGGGATGTGCAAAACCTTAAACAGGTGAACATTAATATAACATGCAAGGATTTGAACCCACGTCTATAATAAAAGAAATACTCTTATGGAACCTTGGTTAGCCATCAAGTTAAGCATGCTCATATGCTAAATTAGAGTTTTAGAGTTTATAGTATTATTATCACTTTTAAAAATTATCTTTTAAATATTATAAAAATTAATTATATATTAATTATGAGAAATATAATATTTTATATATATTTATGACATCATTAACGACGTCGCCAAGTCTACCCCTAAACCACGGTTGTCCCTAGACCCCAATCTCGGCCGGTTCAGCGTTCGATCTAGTTTCTTAAACATTGATTAATCTCTTAATTCCGATGTGTAAACTAGATGCATATTATTCCTAATCGATTCTTAACATGCTTCTTACTTATCAAGATTCACAAATCGAAACATATATCATAATTTCTTCTTATTCAAGCTATTTATATATTTCATACTTTACTACTTTTCAACATATTTCATAATTCTTACTCACCATGAGGTCTTAAAATTACCTCGAACAACGAGGACATGAGGGAAACATTGAAACCACGACGGCGACAATGATAGCTGGGTTTTCTTCCTTGCCTTTCCTACTTTTTTTTTCCCCTTAAGTTTTTGAAAGTTTTAAGTTCTGATTTCCTTAAGTATTTATAGGCATTGTTAGGTTTAGGGTTATACCAATCCTTCAAATTTTGGATAGGGTAGTTTTCTTTCTTTGATTTATCAATCAAATCGTTGATTGATTTGGAGTTACCAAAATTAAGTCTTTCACCATGAGGTCCTAAGATTACCACGAACAACGAAAAAAACTTGATGGCAACATCGAAACAACAGCTAGGTTTTCTTCCTCGCCTCTCCTACTTTTCTTTTCTTTTTTTTCTTCTTAAGTATTTAAAAGGTTTAAGTTCTGATTTCCCTATGTATTTATAGGCATTATTCGGTTTAGGGTTATGTCAATCCTTCAAATTTTGGATAGTGTAGTTTTCTTTCTTTGATTTATCAATCAAATTCTTGATTGATTTGGAGTTACCAAAATTATGTCTTTCACCGTGAGGTCCTAAGATTACCACGAACAACGAAGACATGATGGCAACATCAAAACCATGAAGGCGGCGGCGACGGTAGTTGGGTTTTCTTCCTCGCCTCTTCTACTTTTCTACTCCCTTCGTCCCATTCAAAGAGTCCACTTTGTATTTTTCAAAACAGTAATACAAAGTGGACTCTTTGAATGGGACGTAGGGAGTATTTTTTTTCTTTTTTGTCTTCTTAAGTGTTTAAAAGGTTTAAGTTTAAATGTCCTTATGTACTTATAAGCATGAATAGAATCCTTTCTTTAATTTCTCATTCAAATCGTTGATTGATTTGGACTTACCAAAATTATGTCTTGTTTTCGCGTTTCTGATTTGCAGGTTAGACATCAGCATTCGACATCGAGTGGGTGTCGAAGCCCTAAATTTCTCTTGACATCGTGGTGGTCTCGAGCCATTGTCGAGCTCCGTTAAAATAGCTACCTCTTTCGTGGAACATTCAATGTCCGTCTTGCCTAATTTCCCCACGTCTTTCCTAAGCGCATATTAGAAATTCACTTATACATTTCATAACACACAAACACTTACTTACTCAAGAAATTCACACAATTCAAGTCATGCTCATGTTCAAGCAAGCAAATTGTAAAAGTCAAAATTTGCAATTTTTACCCTTTTTTAGTCCTAGGTTTTTGCCTAGAAAATTCTGGGGCTTAACAATGTTCTCACTAATGGCTGCCGCAGCTATGGTCCAAGCCATCCAGCATTTATGGTCGAAATGAAAACAAAGCAGTTGGAGAAGAAAGTGAGCATTTAGGCTAAAATAAATAGAGACTATCACCAGTTTTTGTTATAAAAAAAAAAAAAATTTAAAAAAACTTTGACGAACACGAATAAATCTCACTGGGTTTACCAAATTGGTGAGGAAAAATGGACTATTTTTACCACTGTCTAAAATGGTGAAAAAATGGTATCTTTGTCACCAGTTTGTGTACACACGTTGAGAATGTTCCTCTTTTTGTCATCGATGTAGGTAAAACCAATGACAATTATCCATGTTCATTCCCATTTTTCTCAAAACTAGTGAGAATTATCCATGTCCATGATGTGGACGGTTGTACACATACGGATTAATTTGCCAAGGACCTTGTGATTAAGTAGCAAGCTTGTATATGACTCAATCTTACTTTCGAAACTAAGAGAAACAAAGAGAAGCTAACCTAGCTAATTTGTTTTATAGTTTGAACCAAGTGTAAGAAAGAGTTTGAAACTGCGAATAATTAGGTAGAGCAATTAACCTAATTAGCTAAGTTTCATGCAATTATGTAAACTACAACATGCAAATACATAAAGCAATAAAAGGAGGGTACTCAAACACTAAGTTTTATGATCTGAATACTCTAAGTTTTTATTGATAGTTTCGGCCCCTATTTATAGGTGAGGTAGCCAAAAATATTACAAGAATTAGAAGAAGGAAAGAAGTAGAATTGGAAATTAACCAAGAGGTTAATTTCTTTTACAATACCAAACCGGAAAGAAGTGGGTAATGGTAAGAAAAAGGAAAACAAATTTCGGTCACCTCTTTTGGTAAGTGGCAGCCGAATTACAACTTTAAGTAATAAAGAAAGAATAAAAATCCCACTTCCAAAAAGAGATTAAGAAGGAACCCTTTTTGGAAACTAACTAAAAGAAAGAAACTTAATTAATTAAATTCGAAAACCCTAACTAATTTAAGGAGCCGTGTGGGCTTGCTTTGTGGGCTTGGCCGTGCGGCTTCTTGTGAGCTTATTGGGCTGGCCGAAACTTGTGGGCTGGTCTCCATGAGTTTGGGTCGGCCCAAAATGTAGGGAACTTTAATAATTGTTTCTTTAAAGTCCAAGAACCTTCCGGCATCTTCAAGAAACAGCCTTCTTCTTTAATGGGAAGTGGTGAATTGCGCCTCTTCTTCAAGAATGGTTAGAAGAGTTGCAATTTGAATATTTCCTTCTTTCTGCTCCAAGGCGTTGGCTTCTACAATCAACTGAGCGTCCTGATGGCAAGCTTGGACAAGGTTGTTGAGTGCATCTCGAACCTTCTTCGCTCTGCTACTGGTCATTGGCCCAGTGATGTCTACAAGTGGATCCCTCTGATATGGGCTTGGATCCATGAAGCATGTTGGGCCTCGATGTAGAACTCGAACCTCCTCAGCTTCTCCGGAACCACTTGCTTGTTGACTTGTTGCTTGACTTTGGATGCCCTCATCAGTCCAGCAATCATTTTCCATTTTCATTACAAAAATGCCATTGAACTTATTTTTCTCAACGTTTTTCTTGAAATGGTGTTGATGATTTGGTAAAAGAAGATCTATTATGAAGTAGTGTTGTACTAGACATTGTTAGGGAAATTTGTTTTGGGGGGAAAAAGAAATTGTGGAGTGAATTATTTTCGTAGTAAGTTGTGTAAGGGAAAAAATATCTTTAATGATGAAATTTATTGAAGTAATATGAATTAAATTTTAGAAGAAATTTCAAATTTTGAGTTGAGTAAAAATGAGAGCTTGGATGCAAGTTTAATTTTGAAGAAAAAAAATTATGTCTTTCTATAAATTATGTTTTTTTAAGAAAACAAATTAAAACATACATTGCCTTTGCCCACTTTAGTAATTTATTTAAGGACAAATGGCAGTTACGCCTTTGTGTTATATTCTGAGTGACAATTACCCCCTTGTATTATCTAAATACACAGTTCACCCCTTATAATTTGGGACTAAAGTGTCATTCTAACAAAAAATTCTAAAATTAAACTGTGTTAAATCCAAAAATTGTAAAATGCCTAAAGTAACCTATGGAAGAAAAAAAAAATCCTCCTCTCTTCAATTCTGCCACCACCTTCTTCTCCATACGTATGATCTCTCCGGCTAAGCTAAAAATTTGCAGTAGTAGTATCAATAGCTTTATCCACAAACCCACAAACAAGAATAAATTGCAAGAACATCTGCAATTCTTTGACCTACCCAATGAAAAGAAAAAACAAATTCCAGCAATATTATAAGAAGTCGAGCAACCTCAAGAACGTCCTCAAACAACCCAGAAAACCACCCATCTGAAAGTTTTGAATTAATGTTCATTCTTACAACATACAAGTGCGAAATTCAAACTTTTTATTTTCTCTAGTCAATAAATACGTACAAAGATCTCTGGAAAGATAATCGATAATTCAAGCATCCACTTTTACTCCAAGAAATTATCAAATAGATTAAGACTCAGGTATGTAAATCAATCAGCAGGGTATACACTGAAATCAGTGAAACAAAGTTTTCCACTCTGAGGGCCTGTCTTTTTGGTTTTGGTTTTGGTTTTGAAAATAGTTTTGGTTTCAACAGTAAATTTAATATATTTTAATCATTTTTCATCATTTTCAATACAATTTTTTACTATTTGGCATCTACTTTTATATTTCCAATACACTTTTTACATTATAAAACTATTTTCAAAATATGTTTTCAAACTTAGTTTGAAACATGAGATAAAGAACAAGCCCTAAATCTGTACTGCAATGTGAAAAAGCTTTTAGTAGTCACAGGTTTCTAGTATTGGCAGAAACTTTAACAAAATTTTTCCCACATCAATTGGGTTTCAACAGATGGAAGAGCTTTCGATTCGTAGGCCTGTTCTTTTTGTTCTGTTTTGAAAACGGTTTTGGTTTCAACAGTAAATTTAATATATTAATCATATTCATAATTTCCAATACAACTTTTACTATTCAGCATCTACTTTTTACATTTTCATTACACTTCCTGTTCTTTTTGGGCGTTTTGAAAACGATTTTGAAAACAAGTTTGGAAAATAGTTTTATAATGTAAAAAGTGTATTGAAAATGTAAAAAATAGATGTTGAATAGTAAAAAGTTGTATTGAAAATGATGAAATATAATTAAAATATATTAAATTTACTGTTGAAACCAAAACCGTTTTCAAAACGAAACAAAAATAACAAGCCAAAAACTATTTTCCAAAACTTGTTTTCAAAATCGTTTTCAAAACGATGAAAAAGAATAGGCCTTAAACGCATACGAGTGACCACAAAAATTTTCCCCAAATTCTTTTGCCCTGTAACGCAACCCATGTCTACTAGGTTTCAACAACAACGTCGTTGTTTTGTAGTTGCCGCAATTTTTCACAACTTCTTTCCCCAATTTGGCAGCTTTGTAGTTGCTTAATCAACTATATGCTTTGGTTGCCTTTGTCCTAGCCTTGTTTCAATTAATCGACTAAGAGAGAAGGAAAGAAGGTTAGTTTGGCAGTCTGAAGGATGATTTTGTGTGGGAAAAGAAGACCGTCTTGGTGGAGGAGAATGTTGTGGGGATGAGGTGACGGTGGTGAGGGTAATTTGAGAAAGAAAATATAGGGGCATGTTAATTTTAGGACATGTTTTACTAAACACGGGACACTTTTAAAATTTTAAATGGTGTGAAAAGACAATAATATCCTTATACATTTTTACTCTCCAGGCAATTTAAAATGAAAATCGCCTCATCCAGGAGATTATTTCCCAAAGAATCGCCTCATCCAGGCGTCTTTCCAAAGAATCACCGGTTGGGGCGATTCTATGGGAAAGAATCGCCTCCCCGGAACGATTAAATAGGAATACATTGGTGTCCTGTGGCGAAAGAAATCTCATTTAATGCTCGGCGGAGGCGATTCTTTCCCAAATAATCGCCTCATCCAGGCGATTCTTTCCCAAATAATCGCTTCGTCCAAGCGATTTTCTTGACAGTTCGCCGGAAAATCATTTTTCCTGCGAACTAATACGGAATTTGACAAAAAATTTACACAAAAAAGCCGGAAAAACCCACGAAACAGCCAAAAACATTGCTAAACACATTACTAATACAGAATGAAGATGGAGAAGGAAGTTGGCAAATGGAAAAGGGCAAAAAAGTAATTTCAAGTGTATAATTTTAAAAAATGTCCTATGTTTAGTAAAAAGTATCCTTCAATTAACAATTCCGAAAATATAAGATATCAGACTTTTTCATCCCACGCGCACAGTTCTATCAAGTGTATTTCAAACATTGTTACTGAACAACGTTTCTGTTAAGGTGATAATTTAGTTCAAAAACACTAGGATGTAGCATGGTAAAAATAGAAGAACTGTCACTGGATAAAACCTAAGGGGGTTACTGTCATTTGTCCTTTATTTAATATTAAAAAACCTCTGCGTTCTTCCATTTTAAGGAACCATCACTAAACATAATATTAATTTAAATTTAAGAAAAATATCTATTATAAATCAAACAAGAGTTAGTTATGTGCAAACAGGTTTCTGTGCACACTCTTTTCTTTCCTTTAAAACTGATACACAAACAAAAGAAAACTAATACTTGTGAATAGTGCCCACGTGTATAATTCATATGTAACTAATACTGTTCACATATCATTAAAACTCTATTCAAGCATTACTTTGTAAAAGTATACATATATAAATATAAAAGGACACTTTAATTTTTTATTTTAAAAAAAACACGGATACCCTTGAAGAGTACAAGTACTACTCTTAAGGGTGGTGAGAGTGATAAACCCAGAAAAGCAGGTTTATCACGCCACATCAGCGTCACATCAAAAGCAAAAAACCCACCCACTTTTATAAACCTACCCCCAGTAACAATAAACCCAGAAAAGCAACTTCATCACGGGTCCCACTAATAAATAACTCTATACACATTCATTTATACCTTTTAATTATAATTATCAACTATATTTAATTATAAATTTATTTAATTTATTAAAATATTTAATTTCGTAAATTACATAATTCAATAAACCACAAGAAAAAAATTATATAATTAGTAAAATATTATATAAAGGACGTTACATTAAATAAATAAAAAGTATGAAAGAAATACACTATTGACGAAATAAAAAAAGCACATCAAACAAACACAATATTACATTAATAAAAAGGGTTATCTTGTACTAATTGCTTTCATAATGTGTCCAGATATGCTCAACCAAATCAGCCTGAAGTTGATGATGCATATCCCTATTACGAAGCTCTTGAATACCTTGAAGATAGGTTTGAAACTCTTGAGTAGTACCCAAATGAATTGTTGTCGACGGAGACCCGTCTCCATCGGACCAATTGATAGCTTCATCTCCCTCGTGCTCAATAATCATATTGTGCAAAATAATGCATGTATACATGATATTTGTTAATTCTTCCTTGTGATAAGGTCGTGCAGGACCTCTAACTATCCCCAACGAGCTTGTAGGGCTCCAAACTGTTCCACATCTTTTCTTGCTGCCTCTTGTCTCTCCTTGAATTTCTTCCGCTTCTCATCCATAGGACATGGAAAACTCTTGACGAATGCAGCCCATTCCGGATAGATTCCATCGGTCAAATAGTATCCGTTGCAGTAGGTTGTGCCGTTCACCGTGAAATTTACGTTTGGGGAATTACCTTGCAAGAAAGCGTTGAACAATGGTGATCCATGTAGAACGTTTATATCATTATTGGAGCCTGCGACACCAAAAAAAGCATGCCATATCCACAAGTCCGCAGATGCAACTGCTTCAAGAATTATCGTCGGGACGCCGTAATTACCTCGCGTATTGGCCTTTCCAAGCGACAGGGCAATTCCTCCACTCCCAGTGCATGCAGTCGAGGCTCCCCAGCATTCCAGGAAATCCATGTCTGTGCTCGTGCATTTGAATCAAGTGTTGAGTATCTGCAACATTTGGCTTTCTCAAGTACCGCTCTCCGAATACGTCGACGACGCATTGGCAAAAGTTGCGGAGACATTCTCTCGTAGTTCTCTCAGCCATCCGTAGGTACTCATCGAGTGAGTTGCAGGAATGGAAGAATAGGCCAATTGACGAATGGCTGCAGTGCACTTCTGAAGTGGTGATAACCCATTTCTTCCAGTTGCGTCGGGTTTCAATTTGAAATAATCGGAGTGATTTTCCAAGGCATCAACGATGCGAAGAAGAATTAATTCCCTTTCCATTCGAAATCGACGGCGAAATATTTCACCATCATATGTGGGGATTGTCGGAGAAGTAATCAGCGACAAGCTGCTCATGGCCGTTCTCACGTCTACGATTCACATATTTTCTCCGATTGCTTCTTGTTGAAGAACTTTCGGCTGCTCGACGCTCTTTCTTATCGAGTAGAGAAAACCATCTCCCGCTCGATTTCATCATCTTGTGCTGCTTCCCGTATGAAATTCTTCCACGCTTCCTTTAGTAGTTTGCCTTTCGGACGACCAAACATTTTTTTGGAGATTTCAGAATTGGGAACTGAGACAATTGGATTTTCATAATTAAGAGTTGTGCAATGTTTCACAAAAATGGAGTAAATGAGTACTATATATAGCCAAAGTTGAAACGGCTAATCGTGTGTACGGCTAGTTTCCAACGGCTACTTCTGTAACGGCTATTTTCCAACGGCTATTTTACAACGGCTATTTTCCAACGGCTAGTTCTTAATGTTAGTTTACAACAGCTAAAATTACATAAGTCAAACTAAAATCAATAGTTGTAAAACATTTTAAATTTTAATTAAAACAGATTTTACATAATCACTAAAAAACTAAAAATAAAATTACATAATTAAAAAATTGGATTTTCTATTGTAAAAATTCATTCCAAAAATTGATTGAAAATTGTATGATTGGATGAGGAGAGTAGAGAAATATTAGAATTGATAGGTATTATAGAAAAACAAATAGTAAAAAAAAGAATTTAAAACAAATAAATTAAAAAGATCCAATGGAAGGAAAAAAAAAATGAAGGAAAAAAATGAATTAAAAAATTGAAGAAGGAAAAATATTAACGGTTATAAGTTGAATTAAAAAAAAAAAACAAATAAATATTAAAGCCGTTCAACGGCTAGCAAGAAGGAAAAAAAAAAAAAAAAAATAGGCTGGTGGCAGACAGTTGTCTGCCACCAGCAGTTCCTCCCACTCGCAAGTGGGAGGAACTCACGCTGCACTCCCCTGGCGGTTGGGGCCCACCAAAATCCACAAACCCACCTTCTGTTTTCAGAAGCTGGGTTTGTGAGGTGGCAACATGGAGTGGTGGGTTGTGGGTTTTTTGTGGGTTTTATGAGTTTAAACCCAACAAAA
>VMRK01000163.1:0-100000 GCA_016801395.1 Leptodermis oblonga
TATTTACTAATTCATTATTAGTTATTTAGTATAAGAAGATAATTTTTGAAAAAAAAATGTCATGATTAATATTAAACATTAATTAAACAATTTAAAGTGATTTATAAATATTTTAAATATTGTAAAAAAAATGTCCAAATTTCCATTTACTTTGAAATTTAGGAAAATATGATTTCAACTATTTAAGAGACAAGTTGAAAGACCCAAATTGATCACAATACTTTAAAACAATAACAATTGTTTTGTTGATGACATTTGAAAATAGTTTTAATGATACCCGTGAATACCACCGCGGATACTGTTCACAAGTATTGATTTTTTTTTTAAAAAAAAATCTATACTTGAACAAAATATTACTGATAAGTATCAATTTTATTTTATTCAAGTATCAATTTTTTTTAATTATAAAAAATAGGAGTAATGCTTATGTGAACAATTATCGCATACATGAATCAATTTCACACAAGACTAGCTTAAATTTTTTTATATAATCAACAAAGGTTTTCTTTTGTTAGATAAGAATATAAACAATTTACATTCTATATTTCTCTGTTCCATTATAAGGTAATAATTTTGACGGAAAAAATAATTATGAAAAAATAGAAAAAATTTAACTCATAAAAATATTGTTAACTTACTATCATATTAGGTTCTCAAGATCTGGAAAGTGAAAGTTAGCATTGTTCCATGGGATCATATAAAGTTCTAAAATCTTTGCTTTACAAAATCCAATTTCACAATTCACTTGCTGCCATAGGTTTTAAGTGTATCACAATTCATCCTCTTATCTTATCTTAAAAAGATCGAAAGGATAACGTTATCAAATTCATTCAAATTAGTAGGAAAATGTAAGTCCTGCGATGGATTTGTTGATGTCAATTTTTATCGAAGCTACCCCGTTTCATTTCATTTGCATGTTATCATCGTTTTTTTTTAATAAATAAAACTATTCTATTACATCGGGAGGTCATTGGGGGAAGGGGATTAGTGTCGGTCCTCAAACATACGATGTTCCTGAGCAAAAAAAAAAAAAAAAAAAAAAAGGCCTTAAATAATTGAATTGGTAAATTAAATCTCACGATTTGATAAACTAAAGTAATTGAATTTGATTTTTTATTTTTTTTTATTTTTGATGTTCAGGAAAGAGGCCCTCTTCAATGTCCATTTTTTTCATTACCAGCCCACATTACACATATATATATATGTGCCGAATTAATAATTAGAATAAAACTACACTATGTATATAAATGGTTTTATATAATATTGGACCCCTGAAACAATTGGGTGCTGTTGTCCAAGTTTGCCCTCCCTTTGAGCCAGACCTGAAGGAGATAACTTTATTAAGAGATTCCTCATGCTCTGCTACTGCCTTGCTCCATCCTGAGCATTGTTTCAAGGGATCATTTAATTAATACTTGTTAAATTGTATCTCATTTTATTAGGGTACGTGTTTTTGTACCATGTTCCCTATGCCATACATAATACTTCGTATACATTTAAGATTCCAACGTTTATACGATGGATCAACTTTTCAAAAAACAATAAGAGAGGGATGATGGAGCTGCAAAATCTTTTATGTGTACTTCACTCCACTTAATTAAAAATGTTGAATGGCATTACAATTTACCAAATCACAATACTTAATAAGTAGTAAATCATGAGAAGATAGATTTTTTGGAAATACAAGTAGAAATAATATTGGCAACTTGACATGTATTGTGTCCCATGAACATGATGCATAGCATAATCCAAATGCAAAATCTCAAAACAAAACACCTACTACCAGACAAACAAACTCACTCCATTATAAGTTGCATCCAAACATGAGAACTTTTCTTCTCAAAAGAAAAAAAAAAAAACAAAAACATGAGAAAAATTCCAAATTCCAATAAGATTTAAAAAAAAAAAAATAATAATTACAAGAAACTACCCCAACTTTGTCTCGATAGCAAATTGTTCCCTGAACTTCAAAATTTAAGTAATTAACACTAGAACTATCAATTAAACCACCGGTGTGGCCTGCGAATCATCCCTAACTCAAGTGGTAAAACACTTGTGCACAGAGGACTTTAGGAGCTATTCCCTCGTGGTGGTGTGGATTTGTGATGTGCAGGTCCCCAGGGGAGTGGCCCCCAACGTGGTGTTGCCCCGTCCCTGACGTGGGTGTATTGTGATGTGCAAATGTCGTTGTGTGCAAGTACAAGTCTCCTCTGATAGTGAGTTGTTTCAAGTACCTGTCCTTGACGTGGTGTAAAACAAATTAAGCTGGCTAGACAAATTCCAACACCCTTCAAAAACAAAAACAAAAAAACCACCAGTCTGGCCTAATATTGTTGGCTGGTGGCTTTGCTATATTTTTGGGAATAAAGCCACTACCTGAAAACATAAACTAGTGGCTATGGGTCACATTTTTCCAATATAGTCACCGTTGTTTATATATCAAATCGGTGACTTTATTTCACGTGTTCTAATAACAGTCATCGATTTTTATACCGGTGGCAATAATCACAAAAGCCACCCATTGTATTCTCACCGATAGCAAATTTTGAAATACCAACGGCTTTGCACTTTTTAAACGGGTGGCTTTTATTTGTTTTCTATTAGTGATGAAAATAAGTGTTGTTTTGGATTTTAAAAAGATATTCTTCATAGATACATAAAAACTACGCATTTAATTTCTTAATAGAACTAGTATAAAATTCAAAATTGTAAAAACACGTTTTTGAAAACACGATAACGAACAAGACCTTAAATCGCAACTAAAAATTCAAGAGGTTAATTTGGAAAAATAAAAAATAATTGAGAGACAACTTGCAATCAAGACAAAATTTCATAGGATCAAATCTAAAGTACAAAAAAATAAAAATAAAAAATAAAAAAGGAAGTGTGAGAGTGGGGGGTGGATTTCGTGTCAAATTTAGTTCTCATCTAACCCCTTCCTACTCCCATTGTCCCTTTTTTATATCCTTTTTTGGCTCCCTTCTTTCTCACGGCTTTTACTCTCCAATTCCAATTTTTTGGTACTAATTTTAAAATTCTTTATTGAAAAAATAAAAAATTAAAAAACGTTGACGCTTTCCAGCCGTTCACTTGAGCAATAAATTGTGGGAAGTAATAAACACAGCTGCGCCCATCCTTAATTTGACTCGTTTTCTTACAATTGAACGACAACCCATTCGGAGGTGTTTTGGTCAATTTGTCTATTTCTTGTCAAAATCTATGGGTTCGAATTCGAACCTCTATTCATAACCAAAATATCTCCCTGTATTTTCAGTCCCAACAGTTGTGACGCATAACGGGTTATCTAATTTATCTATTTGAGTCCCAACAGTTGTTGCAGGAGGCTCCCCTACTTCGTTCTTTCCCTCCTCACGGCCCTTACCTTCGATGTAATAGATAATCAGATTTGAAATATAATGATGATAAACATTTTTTTTTTAATAGATAAACTTTTTCTTTTTTTTTTTTTCCTCCCCTTTCTTTCTTTTCTTTACATTTTATGCCACTTATGCTAGTGTTGACGAATTCGAGTCGATCCGGTTGACCCTAGACCAATATCATAAGCGATTCGGTTTGTTTAAGAAACCAGATTCAGTCAAAATTGAGTTAACTTGTGGTTAAGTTGTGATTAACCCGGAAACCAATGTTAAAAACTCTTAATATTATAATTTGTTTTGAATGTAATATTTTTTTTTTATGTATTACAATTAAAATGATCATGTTCTTATCTAGTTTTTTCATCCAATCAGACTGAGTTGATGTTTTTGACTCAGTCGATTTATTCACCAGTTTAATTCTGACAACAATAGCATTCGAGACAATTAATACACTTAATACGGAAGTAGAAAAAAGGACTAATGTAGATGGAAGTCAAACATGAGTCATGTGTGGATGTCTAAATTAATTAATAAGGTAGAAAAGTCAAAGGCGGATCGGCTCTTCATTGCTACCCATTGCATGAAGTTTTCATTCATTTATTCATTCATTAGCATTTAAAGACGAACACGCTTCCTCCTCTTCTCCCATTTTTTTATTTAATTTCTTCAATAATTAGAAAAATAAAAACGACGAAAAAAAAAAAAAAAACTAGCAAGTTGCATTAGCTTGCGTAGAAGTTAACGTAGTCTTTGCATGATGAGCGGGCAAATTCGGGTCGAACATGAAATTTTTTTTTAACCCATAAGATAACTGGAACATATATGAAGGCATGTTCAACCAATTAAATGGAGTTAAAAACTTGGATATGACGGGCCATATTGTTCAACAGCCCGTATAGAAATTTTATTTTAAAAAGTATCGCGTGTATATTATAAAAGCGCACGCATATTGATTTTAGTATCTTATGTATTGCGTATTGAAGTTAGTTGTTGATGTTTAGTAGTTGTGATCAACTTAGCATTGGTATTGAATTTGGCCTTTAATGTATCGCTTTTAATTTAATATGTGTCGTAATTATTTTAAAATTACAACAAGCATCGCCTGGAATCCGCGTAATGATTTCAAGGGCGTATATACCGCTTGTAATAAATTTAGACAAATATGCGTATTTAGTTTAGAAAATATCGTTTGATGAAAACAAGCGTATAAACTTTCAGTGCTGCCATTTCAGTTTTCGTCGAACAGTCTTAACATTGGATTCCCTCAATACGTCGCTAATCATGTGTAGGTTTCTTACGTTTGATTTTATGTTGAAATCAAAATATAAGAAAATTATTTATAAAAAGAAAGAAAAAAAAGAAGAAGAAGAAATTACTGGAATAGTCTAGACGTGATCTAAACTATTAACTATAGAAAAGGGAAGAGAAGTTTGGTAGATGTTTGGCTAGCTAATGATCGATGTTGCTAAGGTTACGTTTATACATATATATATAAATATATTAATTTATAGTTGACTATGTTTGACTAATTGATGTTTGGCCGACTTTAATTTAATTATTACCTTCTATATGAGGCTGCAACCTTAGTTTTTTGTTTTATTTTATTTTCTTAATACAAATTTAACCAATTTTTTTTTCAATGTTTGGTTACATCAACAAACTAAATCTTGAAGTTAATTATATAATTCATATATATTTATCAACTACTGTAGTATATATTAGTGGCAGATCCGTAACCGTGGTACGAGATTTGTTTCACGTAATTACGAGTTTTATAATTCTACTGTATTTAGATTTATGTTATGTACCCTCGTTGTGGTTACATCTTTTGAAATAATTTTGACGATTTATTGATTCTGTCCACCCGTATTGGAAAATTTTCAACGTAATTAATAGAATTTTTTCAATTTAAAACTATTTATATTTTTTATCAAGTTCATTTAAGATGTAATTTAAAATCAAATACTCCTATATACTTTATAGAAGTTGATACTACCTTCGTTTTAACGAGTTTTTTCCCAAAATAACATGTTTTACAATAATATTTGCCAAAATAAAACAAATGTAAATCAAATTCCCTAAATACCATTTTATATGTCATGTCAGCCTTTAAATGCCAACATGGAAAACAAAAAACTCCATTAATTTCCTAATTCATACTGTTTCCTATCTATGTGTTTCTCTCCATCTCTCCACCAATGTCCACAACGTAATCAATAACCTCATGAGTCCATGAACCTACTTTAAACTCAAACTCAAAAAGAAGAAATAATCGTATCAGAACTCTGAAGGATTTTAGCAGTTAATATGGAGATTTCAATCTTAATATATTTTTTCTCCGTCTAATTAACGTGAAGATCTCCGTTTAGGATTTAGTAAAGAGTCAAACGATTTCCTGAAAATATTAAAGGAGGCTCCTGCAGATCTACCGGTGTGTTAAAAATAATCAATTGCTCCAGAAGATGACATTACCATTGACAGAGTAAAAGGGTCATCAATTTTTCCTAGTTTTAATGTTGTATTAGAGATTGCTACTGGTTTTGATGTTATTTTGTAGTACAATATTGGGTTTAGCTAACTGATGCCATACTGCAAAAAGAGCACCATTCAGTTTGCAACTACAAGAAATTATTTTAACTTGTGAATAAATTTCATGATTGCATAACTTGTGTATGATATGGCGAAACTGGAACCAACAACAGGACTTGAACTGGAAGCTATTCTAGACTCAATAAAACACTTAAACATGGCTAAATCATCATTCATCTCGATTCCCACCCTGATCAATTTCGTCTTTTCACAATAGCAAGTAACATATGAATCTTCTTTTCCAATTGCAGGCAAGTGGGATCCAAGATATTATACATGATGCTTATATCCAACAAACGCCAACTACTAATGTTTCCTGTCAAATGATTTCTCAAATATTAATTAGATGCACATCAGAGAGAGACTATTTCTCTTTCCGAGTTTTAGATGAGATTGAATCTTGGTGATATACTTATGTTGTGGGCTGGGTGGAGGGAGATGGGTGGAGAGAGGGAGAGAAACTGATAAAAACAAAATTCCTAAAAATAAGCAAGAATTAAGAAATTAATGGAGTTGTTTTCCATATTGGCATTGGAAGGATGACTTGGCGAAAGAAATAGTATTTAGGGAATTTGATTTTAAAATGTGTTATTTTGGCAAATATTATTGTAGATGATGTTATTTTGGAAAAAAAACTCTAAAACATAAATACTACTTTAGTTAGAATTTTTACCCTAAAACCTAATTTAAAGATTTAAAAATAAATTGTGTAGATTGTTTAAATTGTCCTTATTTAATCTCTTCCTAACTAAATATTATTTAAAGTTTCCTTTCCTACCCCCTCCTACACAAAAAGTATTATTTACATTTTCAATGCAATAATACCACTAATAATTATAATATATTTCTAAATAAATACCACTAGTATTATATATGATCATGAGTAAAATTAAATAAGATTACAAATGTAATTTAAATTTTTTTTTTTAAACTTATATATAAATCTCTTAAATTTCATTTATTTTAAGACGAAAGTTGAAAAATTAAAGGTGTTAGCATTGGGAATTTGGGACCATGTTGGGTCTCTTTCAAGTATTAATTTCATCAATTGTTGATATTTCATGGGATCAACTAGGCACACATTTTAATTAGGACTGCTCTTTCTAATCAACCAACTAAACCTTAATTTTATCCGACAGTCTGACAGACGCGCAACCAATACATCAATCATAGATTAAATTTGATAGACAATACATTAAAGGTTAAACTCATGTAATCGTGATAAATCAATCGTTAAATTTGATACATTAAAACCTAAATTTGATACGTACATGCGTCGTTAGACAATCAAAACTGTAAGACAATCTTTGAATCATGAAACATATATAGTGTGAAAACAAGAACATATGACAGGAATTATATATCTATTTAATTTTGAGGTTTACATATCACTGTCCCTTTTTCCTAGTTTTCTTGACACCTTTATGTACAGGTACTAATAACTTCATCTTTAAATAGTGTATGTTTCTAAGGGTTCGCTTGACTATTCAATCGGTAAATATATAATGACTTATTCAATGATTTATGCAGTAATATCACTCATGCATCATAAACCGTTATTCACTAATTGAATAGTTCCGTGAAGGAACGGTAATATTTCCCGTGATTTAATTTCAATTTGTAAGTAATAAATCTCAGCAGCCAGACATTTTCATCTCTCATTTTCATAATTTTATTGCATTCCCACCGTTTTCCTAATTTTGGTCAATGAACCAGTCTTTACTTGTGGTTTCTATCTAGAATATTAACAAACTAATTATATATATATTTTTTAAGGAAATCAATAAAAATCTGATAATATATTGAAAAACAAAAATTGTCGTGACTTGCGCGTCTGTTTTTTACGACTATGACATTTTGACAGCCAAATAAAAAGTAGTTTTTTAAAATCCCAGAAGTGAAAATGTTGACAATAGAAATAGGGTGTCAACATAAAACTCCCTTTGTCCGAAATTTAAAACGCAAAAATTTGTATCAAATCTGTCGGATTGCTTGTTAAAAAAAAAAAAGTTTAAATAAAGTATTAATTGTAGTGAGAAAAAATCGCGTGCATCAATTTTAAGCGATGAAATATCTCATATCAGAATATTACATAAACAGAAGATTGCCTCAATTGAAAATGGAAGGATTCGATTTTTAAATATTAGTACTAAAACGTTTTATGAATTATATGGTATAATATTAAAAATAAATAATTTATCATTATTTTTCTACATATGTAATATGCAAATATAAATTAAATATAAAGTATACATAATTATATTAGTAATAAACATTTTTTTTAGTAAAATAACGTCAAATTTCTTATCAACTAAATTAATATAGTTTAAATTTATGTCGATACTGAATTAAAAAGTCATTAATAAAACTACGTCAATCACTACATAAATTCAATCGATACTTTAATTTTTATTATCAAATTTATATCTTATCAAACACTTCAAGATAAAAACAAAAAAAATGGCAAATTGACTTGTTCACTTTTAGTCGGCAACTTTGAATGACCATACTCTCACCCCCACGTTCCGACAATCATATTTCGATTCTATAATTACTGATACACGTGTTTTCATCAACAAATAATATATTACGCACTAAAATTAATATATACATCAAAAACTAAAATCAATACGCATATTTTATACTATATACATGATACTTTTTAGATGAAAATCAAGATGATAACCGTCTTACAGGTCAGGCCGTCACATACAATTTTAGTTTTTATCTAAACATTTTTCATGATCAACCAACCAACTAACACGAGTAATTAAAATTGATATGCAGACAATACGTGTTGTTTTAACATAATGACGATACATCAACAACTAAAAATTATACACTCATACACTAAACACATAACTGCAATAGATTAACAGCTTAAAGAAATATACTCGTATTAAGATTTAAATACAATGTGCGATATATCATAGACTAAAACCACAACGCATATTTTTATACCATACAAACGATACTTTTTAGACGGTTGGACCGGTCAGACCCTCTTATGCAATTGCAGTTTTTATCTAAACATATTTCCTGATCAACCAACCAACTAACAAGAGTAATTAAAATGTTATCCGATTTACTCCACCCAATCATCTCATCATCCCTTTAATGTTTTTTATTCCAATAAATTACTCGATGACGTCACACGCCTATCTGCCACGTGCTCTTTTTATCAACCTCAAGAGTGGCAAACTGGAAATTAGTTGGGCTACCTTTCGTCTAAACATAACAATTAATTATCATATTAATAACTTTTACATATAATTAATAATTTTTTCATCAAGTATATTAACTAAAATCCTCAAGTCACTCTGTTTAGTGTCAATAAATTTTGGATTTTTATGCTTTGAAATTTCCTTTTTTTTTTGTAAGCCGTAAAATTGTATTTCATTCGATTTCCGTATAAGAATCTGTTCCTAATAATGATAATGGTATTAGAAAACAGTATTAAAAAGTTAGAAACCACACCATTCCGATCCAAGTACAATGGAAATTTTGTAAGCATGAAATTCAAAGCCTATTGACAATAAAACAATATAGAAACGTGATTTTTATCATATGAAACGAATGAAATAATCGTTCTAAAAGATTATAATAACAAGAATAATAAAAAAAAGTTGTCACATTTTCTTTTCTTTTTTTAACATTATTTTGGATTAGCTTGCATTGCTTTTGCAGCTATCCTATCTAAATTTCTAATATCAGAATTTGGTTTAAAACTTGTTTTAAATGTAAATTTTGATTGATTTTAATAATATTAATAATGTATTAATAAAGCGATGTGTGAAATGTTAAAGAAAAGTGTTAGAATCAATGAAAACTATTATAGAATACAAATTTTAATTCAAATATTTAACTTTTCTTTTAATGCAGTCTTGGTTTGAACTTTACTATCGTACATGGATTAAATAATTATTTGGTGAGATTACGGTTTCGTTAAAGTAATTATTCAGTGATTGAATTTGGTCGATCTATAACATCTCGTAGGATAAATATAATGACTAAATAGTTCGTTTAGTTTTATTTTTCAAAATTTTAATCACGGCAACACTTAAAAAATAAAAAAAGAATAATAATAATAATAATACAGGAAAATCCTGCTAATTTATCGTCTGGCAAATTCAATGCTTGGGCGCCCTCACAATTAAAAGTTCGTTGGGGTAGTTGCACTTCCCAGATCCCCCCCCTTCTTCCTCCTCCTCCTCCTCCTTCTTCCTATAAATTCTTCACTTCCCCACCATTTTTGCAACCCATCTCCACATTCACTTCTCTGTATCAATCCCTTTTGCGTTTTTCCTTTGACCCTCTTCCAATCTTTCCCTACTGCACAGCATTGATTGTCTCTTTTTCGATTTCTTGTTTCCCCTGATATTGGGATTGCCCTGTTTCTAGCCTTTGTTTCTTGAAGAAAAAACAAGAAAAAATTGAAAATGGCGGATGAAAGGAAGGTGAATGAAGAACCCGGAAGAGTTTCAGTGGAGGCGGATGAAAGGAGGAAGAGCAATCTTCCCAATTTCCTGCTTTCCGTCAGGCTCAAATACGTGAAACTCGGGTACCATTATTTAATCTCTAACGCCATGTACCTGATGTTAGTTCCTCTGTTAGGGGTTGTTTCCGTTCATCTTTCGACCCTCACGGTGGAAGATTTAATCTTGTTGTGGGAGCAGCTGAGGTTCAATCTCGTCTCAGTGATTCTGTGTTCCGCCCTTTTGGTCTTCCTGGGTACCCTCTATTTCATGACTAGACCTAGGAAAGTGTATTTGGTCGATTTCGCGTGTTACAAGCCTGGGCCTGAAGTAATGTGCCCGAAGGAGCTGTTCATGGAGAGATCCAAACAAGCTGGGTCTTTCAGTGAGGAGAATTTGGCGTTTCAGAAGAAGATCTTGGAGAGGTCCGGCTTAGGGCAGAAGACGTATTTCCCTGAAGCCCTTTTGCAAGTTCCGGCCAATCCTTCCATGGCGGAGGCGAGGAAGGAAGCTGAGATGGTTATGTTTGGCGCCATCGATCAGCTGTTGGAGAAGACGGGCGTGAAGGCCAAGGATATTGGGATTCTCGTGGTCAATTGCAGTTTGTTTTGTCCTACTCCGTCTCTTTCTGCGATGATTGTGAACCATTACAAGCTTAGGGGAAATATTTTGAGTTATAATCTTGGAGGAATGGGATGTAGCGCTGGACTCATCTCTATAGATCTTGCCAAGCAACTTCTACAGGTTGGCTTTACCTTTTTTTTTTTAAAATTCAAATTTGTCGTTTCTTTTGTCAATTTCGGACCATTTGCCAGATAACACATGCATGATGATGCTTTTGTTTCCTGTTTTTTGTTTTCTTTAACTTTGTTTTGGCTATAGTTTGATACCCCATATGATATGACCACATGCAAGTGAAGACAAGTTTCAGCAGTATCCAACTGAGATGATGATTGGATTATCATATATAATATAATCAAGATTCTGATCATAGTTAGTAGATTGGATTTAATGCATCTAAACAGGGCTTTATCTGGAATTTTTGATGCAAGAACATGATTGATTTAGTGTTTATGGAAGTGGGATAGCTTGAAATTAGTTTATGGATGCATAATCCGTTAAAAAAACACCACAAATCTAACTCTGCATTTGTGAATTATACTGTAACAGGTGCAGCCAAATTCATATGCTTTGGTGGTAAGCATGGAGAATATTACACTGAATTGGTACTTTGGAAACAACAGATCAATGCTTGTCTCAAATTGCATTTTCCGAATGGGAGGAGCTGCAATTTTGCTATCCAACAGATCATCCGACCGCAGGAGATCGAAGTATCAGCTTATCCACACCGTGCGCACTCACAAAGGCGCAGATGACAGAAGCTATGGCTGTGTGTTCCAGGAGGAAGATGAGAACAAGAAAATTGGAGTAGCCCTTTCGAAAGATCTCATGGCTGTGGCAGGAGAGGCCTTGAAAACAAACATCACGACGCTCGGTCCATTAGTCCTTCCCATGTCTGAACAGCTCCTGTTTTTCCTGACTCTAGTTGGGAGAAAGGTTTTCAACATGAGGAAGATCAAGCCATACATCCCTGATTTCAAGCTCGCGTTCGACCATTTCTGCATTCACGCTGGAGGAAGAGCTGTGTTGGATGAGCTAGAAAAGAACCTTGATCTTAGTCCTTGGCATATGGAGCCTTCAAGAATGACACTTTACAGGTTTGGCAACACTTCCAGCAGTTCATTGTGGTATGAACTGGCTTACACCGAGGCGAAAGGGAGGATCAGGAAGGGAGACAGGACATGGCAGATTGCGTTTGGATCAGGATTCAAGTGCAACAGCGCTGTTTGGCGCGCGCTGAAGACCATAAATCCGGCTAAGGAGAAGAATCCTTGGATGGATGAAATCAGTGATTTCCCAGTTGAAGTTCCCAGAGTGTCACCACTTGCTTCTTCCTGAAAACATTCATAATCTTGTGGGGTGAAATTATGTGATAGGTACTTATGATCATGGCCTTTCCTCCTAGGTTAATTTTGTGTTAATTAGTCCGATTACACTGTCCGAATCGACTGATTTGTCTAATATTAGTGTGATTATTGTTGATTCATGCACATGTTCGATCTCCAGCTTTCATTGAGATTTTGATTGTAAAAATATAAATGTATGTGCCAATTGCCAACCAGATCATCTGTCAGAGTTATTCTATCTTATTCTATCCAAATAAAATTGTGGAATTTGGACCGAGGATCTAAGATGCATGTTACATAGATTGCATTTACAGCTATTGGTGGGGGGGGGGGGGGGGGGGGGTTGGGGGGAGGGGGTGGAATTAGTCTTACCTGAACTGAACTAACAAACAGTACTCCTTAAATCTGAAATATTTAAGTGGTTGAAGAATATTTCATGGTTTATGCTTGTTTTAACTTTTAAGGAAACTACATATTAGGTGAACAAATGGAAGAAAGTTCAACGGACACTTTGACTAAAAATTTCATGGTAATTATCTCATAAACGAAAAACACAGTATAAATCCGACACTATAAACAAGATTTGTCAATCCATATACAATACAAAGCGTTGCGGCACTCAGACAATTTAGAAACAATTTGTCAACTCATGTACAATAGGAATTGCTACTCCTAAGAAATACTAAGACAGTTTCTGACATGATATAAAAACACGATATGAGCCAGACAAGTTTCGAGAGTACATTTATTGTGGCTACGTATATATATATATATACAGTTAAAAGTTGCCATTCCAAATATAGATTTGCTCCTGGCTTCTTCTAAGAACCTGCAGATCTAAAAATAACAAGAGGAGAACGACGGTTGCCAAATTAATAATGTTTTTAGAGCACAGTGACAAAACAAACTCACGAACTCATAATAGGAACAGTAGTTCTTGAAGATGCATCTGATAATCAAAAACCAAGTCGCGTAATTCATTTAAAGGTCGGAGAAATGGTTCATTCGTGTCCGCAAGATCCACCGAAACACGCATTTAACATGCTGGGAAGAAGGAACAGCTGTTTTTCCAACAAATTTAAAGCTAGCTAGCTGCAAGTGCACGCAGAATATAAATATGTTCAAAGAGTTTCGGTAATACAACTATTTTCGAATCACGAAACAAGTTACTTGTGCAGGTTGCATTGCATTTGCATGGTGATTGCTGAGCTGACTGGAGCAAGAAACACTTGGCAAAGACTTGAATGAAAAAGAGGGGTCCCCTTCTTGATCGGACACATGAAACTACAGTACCAAACCATAGCTGGATCTCATTACAAGCTGCAAGCCTAGCCTGACAGCGCCTTTTGTTTTTTTTTTTTTTTTTTTTCCTTTAATCTTCAAGGAAGTATCCTCGCTATCACTGACTGAATTATTACCATGCACTAATAAGTGTAGAGTTTGCGTGTTTTTGCCCGTATATCCCTTAAGGTTATGAGTTTCCCTCTCTGAAAAATGACACCAAATATTCGTGGTTAAATGGATTATTCTAAACCCGCATCAACAACGATAGTCGAGGGAATTTAAACTCGGAACCTCCTAGTTGATTCGTGAATGTACAATCCGGGTGCCGTTCATTTCAGAAAGGGCTTAAGGGTTGTACATTGTGCTGAATTGTAGTATTATCGTTGATGTGTGGTGGGCTCGGCATCTTCGTTCTCTGTAGTTAACTTAATGCTCTCTGCTGCATTAACTTGATGAGTTTCTGTGTCTCCTACTATCGTTTATGTTTGGTTCATTTTTATTTATTATTATTATTATTATTATTTTGGAATTTGGAGCCCACTAGGTCACACTCTATTACATTTCCTACCCGAGTGGGAATTCAGCCCGCATCCTACGGGATCTTGCACATCGAAACTATCCACTGGGCTAATGCTCAATTCCCATGTTTGGTTCACTTGATTGTTTTTTACATATGAAATTTATAGCTTATTTGTATGAAAATATAATTTTTAATATACTGAATATGTATGCATGAAAATGTAAATAACAATGAGAATAAGCATCTCATATCCGAAAATAGATTATAATTTAAAGAAAATAATAATTTTAGAGGGAATTCTAAATGATTAGATTTTTATATGAACCAAACATGAGAATTTTAATGTCAAAACTCAGTTATTTAATCTCATTTTTGTGCACCAAACGCACCAAAAAGTAGAAGGCCTCGGCGAGGAAAACAATGGGGCTTTTACGGAAATTCATATATTGTGGCCCATTGAATTGGGGCTTATGGACGTTCAAGATGAGCCCAAATCGAGCTCATTACACAGGCCCAATACGAAAACCAAGATTCTTGATCACTTTCTTTGGGAATTTTGAAATGAAAAACTGCTCAAATCCAACCTCGCAATCAGGAATATTTGACTTATGAGGAGGTTTAGAACATACTATTCCGAACAAGACAATTTCATTGAGACGGAAATACTTTGGATTCCGTTTCAAGTTGAGTACCTATTACTCTCCGACTCATTTAAAAAGTCCACTTTGTATTATTGAAAACAGTAATATAAAGTGAATTCTTTGAGTAGGACGGATGAATATGACCCATAAAAAACAATTGTTTTATTCTTGTTTCTCTTGTGTGTGGAACAGCCAAATTTTGGATTCATCTTGTTTGATACACAATTCATTTTTTTTTTTTTTTTTGCTTAATTCGGTAACAAGTCTATCTGATTTATATTGTTACTTGTTAATAATAAATGGTAAAGTAATTATGACATGAATTAATTTATATACGGGCTATATCACATCAGTCATTCTATCATTGTTGGATATGAGCAATGGCAGACACCAGACTAACCGATGTCCCAAAAACCCCATTAAGATGGAACAAGCCCATGACGAGATCCTGGTAATAAAAGTTTTTTTGGGCTTTAACGTACAACTGTGACAGTTGTCTTTGATATCTACTCATCTTATCTTGTTTGTGCGTGCAAATCGAGAAAATGGTTATTATCGAATAAGATAGCGAAATTCACCGAGGCTAACAGAGTTATGAAAGAAGAAGGAATCAATTCGTTGAAAACCCACCGAGGTCAGCAACTGAGAGGGAGTACCTTAACCTTATTGGATAAGATACATCCAACCGATTCTTATATAACTCTGCCAATTTCTGCAAGATAAGTAACTGTTCATGGTTAGGATAAGTTAGTTCCGTATTAGAGGTGATGCGTGGTAGAGAGAAGTTATAGTTCCGGTTACAGGTGATACGTGGTAGACGAGTTTAGGAGCCTCGGTGCATAGAAGTCAACCGTCACTCTACTATTTCTCTATCCATTATATCTCATTTAATTGAATTTATCACTACTATATCTATATATATATATATATATACTAGATGGGAACACTGTGTAATGCCCAACAATATTATTATGTGATAGCATACAATTTATAAATAAAAAAAACTATAATTATAATAGTAATCAATTTTTTATTATAAATACAGAGTTAAGAAGAAGAAATATATGTCAAATATAATACAAATACTTGACATCTTTTCTCAAATATATAGAATTGGCATGCCTACTCTATTTGCTTCCTTTTTCCTTGACTTTTGTCAACTTCTTCTTCTTCTTCAAATTAATAAAGCTGTTGAATAACTTCGATATGAGTTATAAGTAGACGCCAATGGCATGAGAAACTCTGTTGTCAGATGAGGAGAATTTGGAGGCATATTCCATAGATTTGGATAGGGAAACATTGTTTTTCATTGGAGTAGAACATGCACAAACTTGCAAATTCGAAGAAGAGATTAAGAAAAATATATTCTAAATGGAGTTACATATATTACGAAAAGTTGCCCAGTTAATGTGACTTGGATATGCACATAAAGATTCTAAACAAAAAGAAAGTTATTTTTTGAAGATATATATATATATATAGATTGTAAAGTGTCTATTCATTCTCTTGTGTGGATTACCAAAAGTCTTCAAATAATTAATCATTTACTAATTGTAAATTAAATAAAGGAAGTTGATGTGAACAAAGTAAATAATCATCATATAATCAAGAGTCTTTTTGAAACTTATAGTACATGAAAATTCACAAAATTAAAAAGAGATTAGTGGATGACAATAATAAAGAGTACAAAAAATAAAAATGAATTTAAATGAACTAATATTATATTTCACTTACCCTTGCATATACACAAACTTGCATCACATAAAAAGTCATTTATTTATAATAATGTATTTATTAGTAATAAAAATAAACTATGTATCAATATAGACGTTCGATGTTGTACATACATTTCTAACCCAAAATTTATATTAAGTTATATACATATTAATAGAAAAGATATATGCACATATATAATACACATATATATATACACACGATTATTATTATTATTTTTTTTTTGATGAACGTGATTCTTTATACATATAGAGGGATCCTTACATAATATTAAGTTAATCTAATATAGAAATTGAAAAAATAAATTAAGGAGTTAGTAAAGACAAAGAAAAATATTATTAATTAAAAAAGAGAAAATAAAATTTATGCCTTCAATAAATTTAAATATTACTCTTACGTGGTATTCATACGAATGGTTAAATTAAAAATCTAATATAGACATTAAAAAGAAAAAAATATTTATTAAATTATTTGTTAATGTGGCAGCCATGTCAGCTTTAACATTATTAAATATAGGCTAGATGTGACAGCCACGTGGCACTATCATATAATAGATTTGTTACTTTCTATTATATAGGGTAGATATAATTAATCTTGATGTATATATATATATTAAAAAATAAATAATGTGTGATTGTGTAGTTTGAAAAAGTCATGAGGCGGTGCATATGCATATCAAATTTGGTCGCAAACCATATCTACATGCATGACAATTAAGGTTTTCTTGAACCCTACTTCACCCCATAATATTATTGAGCTGGAAAAAATGGAACGTCAATGGCTCATTTGGAGTAATATTTGTTTTTAATTTGTAGAATTCAATTAGCTTTCAAAGAGGCTGTAACGCTGTAAACCCTAGTTGTTTGACACAAAAGTGAATTAAGGCGTTGATTAATTAATATTATAATCTGCAATTAATTGAAGATTTTCTCTTTCGGCAACCATTTCTGAGGTTGAAGATCGATCGATGATCACTATATATTTATTTTATTTTATTTTATTTTGTATCCCCAGGTCTTCAACAAAATTTAAACTCACAAGTCTTCCAGATCTGTTTCTTTTTTTAAAAAATAAATAATTTGTTTAATTAATGATATATTGGAAACATTAGTTTCCATGTCGCTTTTCAATGTTTTCATATCCAATCACCCCTTTGACTGTTGAATTTGTTCTGTGCATATGCTATCTGATTTAGATGATGATGATGATGATCAATTCATCCACTCAAATATGAAGCTAGGTTAAATCACTTCATTATTCTGTTAAATTTTGGATTGTTGTTTCTTTTGTTTTAAAGTTTTTATTTCGTTTCAAATTCAAAAGTAACTTATCAAATTCTGACAATATTCAAATTATTTTTGGGTAGCATGTGAGTTATTTTAAGCTAAGGTAAGAGATGTACGAAGTAATCATGATTTAACATTCTTTTTTCATTTATTGTTTCAGTTCATGTGTGTGAGTTTCACGGTTAAATTAAAATAATTTAAATTTTGCTAGAATTTGAGTCCGCCTTACAATATAGCAGAACTATTAAAGAAAAAAAAAAAAAAGAGGCTTATCTAACCAAATTTCTTCGGTTGCCATATGCATATCCTGACAAGAGCTAGCTAGTCCTGTTTAAAAATATACTTTTTTCTAATGAGTAATTTATGAGAATTTAGAGGGTAAAACATAATTTTTTTTAAAAAAATTATTTGCAATGATCGATTCAGAAGAATCATTTGTCTTAAGAACTGTTTGTTGCGACTGAGATCCGAGTGGTGGACTTTGGCACTTGCAAGACCGGTCAGATTCGTCGTCGAGATTGTGACCGGGACGAACTCCATTGGCTCAAATAGTTGGAAGGAGAATAGAGAGAATGTACGTGTAGAATCATGTTATGTCACGTTATATATAAGAGAGAAAAACTCCTTACCTTGTGTTCATAAAGTCCTTTATATAATACTCCATGTCTATCTTATAGACAAAGAGAGTCTTATTATACAGTTATATGTGGTCTATCTTCTAATCCAATTAAAATCGTGTTTCATAAAAATGCGATACGTGGACCACGTGCCCTTTGACTAAATTCCATGTACCATAGACACTATCACTGTTGAATTATTCTCTCTATGTAAGAGATATTGTTCAAAGTGCTACCTTATAGATATAGCAAACTAATGGAGGGGAAAAACAATGAAAAATAACTTGTATTAAATTATTTCTTCATGATATTTCAAATATATTTCCCTGAAATTATAATTAACTTTCCTCTCATTCATCCTCCTTTCCTACCTTAATTCCCTTCAAAATATATATACACACACATATTTATTTATAGTTATCTCTACACCTATTTCATCACAAAATCACGTAATTAGAAAACTTTGATAATTATCTTTGCTTTATTTATTTAATTATATCACGTTACACGTACGTGGTATACACAACAAAAGCTCTAGAACCCCTTTTGGTTTAACTAGAGTACTTTAACGTACAACATTATAACTAACTAGCTAGCCATGCATGCAACTTTGCAAGCGCCACTTATGCACTTGCAACAAACATATTAATATTACATCTTTTTTTTTTTCGGAGAAAGCGACTATAATTGGACAAGACAAACTTAGCACAATTCTACAAGAAAAGAATAAAATCTTTCCTTATTTTCAGCTAATCAACTAAGATCCAACGGTTGAATTTTGGGCACCTCCACCGGAAAATCATCAATTTCATCAATCCAAGGGTTAATCTTCTCCTCCGATGGATCGATAGTCCTCATCGCCCGCCACACCGCGCTGTTACATTTGAACCCGGCACCGAACGAGACTTGCCACGTCCGATCGCCACGTTTGATCCTCCCTTTCGCCTCCATGTACGCCAATTCGTACCAGATCGAACTAGTAGAAGTGTTGCCGAATCGATAAAGCGTCATTCTAGAAGGTTCCATATGCCACGGCGTAAGATTTAGGGCTTTTTCCACTTCGTCCAAAACAGCCCTTCCGCCGGCGTGGATGCAAAAATGCTCGAACGCGAGCTTGAAATCAGGAATATACGGCTTGATTTTCTCGATTTTGAAGGTTTTTCTCGCGACTAGGGTTAGGAAGAAGAGGATTTGTTCCGACATGGGAAGGATTAGGGGTCCGAGGGCGGTGATATGGAGCTTTAGTCCCTGTCCGGCGACGACCATGAGTTCTTTGGACAAGGCGATTCCGACGTTTCCGGCCTCGTCTTCTTGTTGGACGGCGACGCGGTAGCTTCTTTCGTCGGCGCCGTTGTGGGTGCGTGCTAAGTGGGTGAGCTGGTATTTTGAGCGGCGGCGGTCGGAAAACTTGTTGGAGAGTAAAATCGCCGCGCCGCCAATGCGGAAGAGGCTGTTGGCAACCAGCATGGAAGGGTTGTTTCCTTTGTATGCATTGAGTGTCAAGTTTTCCAGGCTCACCACAATAGCATACGAGTTTCTATACACCTGTTACATGAATTATTAAAACGATATTAGAAATAAGATTCTTTTAGCTAAAAGTAATTATGGAACAAAATTCAATGTGTGTGGGGGAGGGGGTTGCAATTATTGAAACAAATGATAATTTAATCCTATATGAATCTTTATTAAAAAATAAAACTGTGCTCTATAATGTGACAAAGAATCATTGGTTAATATTTTACACAAATGCATGCACATGAATTGTTAAGGTTATTAATTCAAAACTGGCTAAAAACTATTCGTGCTATCCCGTCACGCTAAAGAGTTATATTTCTAATACTTTTTCACGTAGAACCTACCTGAAGATGATGTTTAGCAAGATCAATGGAGATAATTCCAGCACTGCAACCCATGCCACCAATATTGTAGCTCAAAATATTACTCCTAAGCTTGTAATGGTTAACAATCACAGAAGCCAGGGAAGGTGTGGGGCAAAAAACCCCACAATTAACCACAAGAATTCCAATTTCATTACCCTTCACACCAGTCTTTGCCAGTAATTGATCTATGGAGCCAAAGATCACCATTTCTGCCTCCTTCCTTGCCTCAGCCATGGTGGGATTTGTCGATTTCCCGAAAAACGCCTCCGGGAAGTACGTCTTCTCCCCTATCCCAGCCCTCTCCAAGATTTTCTCCATGAAAGCCAAATTATCTTCATGAAAAACCCCAAAGTCTCGAACCCTTTGTGCTGTTTCTTTCCTTGAGCACATGAGTTCAGGACCTGGTTTGTAACATGCAAAGTCCACCAAGTACACTTTCCTAGGCCTGGTGATGAAGTAGAAGGTTCCTAGGAAGAAGGAAGCAAAAGACACAAATAAGGTGACAACATTAATGTTTCTTGTAAGATAAGCCCTTAATTGGACAAAATCTTCAAGTGTTGGAGTCAAAAGATGCAATGGAAAAAAACCACCTAAAAGTAGTAAGAGTGGAAGAAATGATAGAAGGAGCAATTTTAATGCATGGGGAAATGGATTTTTGATTGGGAGATTTGTCTTTTGATGATGATGATCTCCCATTTTGTAAAGGATAAATTAAGTAAATGAAGGATGAGAGAAAATATGTTGTTTCCAAGGGGCCATATATATACACACACTCTAGTCACTAAAGATGAAGATAAATGGCTTAATTGATTGCAAAGTCTAAGGGGGGAAAGTATCAATTTCAAGTGGATTAATTGGGAAAGGGGAAAGTCATTTTATATTATTATTATTTTCAATTTGTTACATCCCAATGTGATTTGTACGACTTTTTCAACCAAACTTATAAATTTTAATAGTTCTATATTTTACAAATTCTTTTTAGATTTTTTTTGGTTAGTTTTTAACCATCTGTTTCATCAGAAAAGTTAACTTTGAAAAAATAATTACTTTTGTTAGAATAAGTAATCTGTCACAATTTTTTCACTAATATTCTTACTTTTTAAATGTGAGGTGATCGTGAACCACATATAACTGTATTAGTAAGGGTATTCAAAGTTAAAAAATATATAAATTTGGACATTCTAATAAAAATAAAAAAAAGGAAAAAAAAAAAAAAAGAAACTAGACTCTTTTTATAGAGTATATGGACGGAGTATAATTTTTCTTTAAGTCAAGTAAGATAATAATTTTAAATCAAAGATAAAACTAATTAAATCAACCACGAATCAAGTGATCATGATCACACAGTAACGAATTAACACCTTCTTCTTCTTTTGGGTTCATTCATGATCACACAGTAACGAATTAACACCTTCTTCTTCTTTTGGGTTCATTAGGGTTATGATGGTGAGATGGATTGGCATATCCGATGTTCACCTAACAAAATAAGACACTAGATAAACAGATGAAAAATCTATACTCCTACTAGCTAGTATGTACTTTATTTTATCAAAAGAGTTTTATTTTTACTTTTTGCCTTCATGTGACAATTTCAAAGCTTCTTTTTTTTTTTTTCATTTATAATCTTATTAATATATGATCATGATATGTGATTAATAATTATAAACTACTGGCACAGTTTGAATATAAAATATGAAGAATAACTCTCTTTATAATATCGACGAATATTGGTTCTCAAACTGAACAGGGAAGGTATTTCTGGCGAATTTTGTCAACCCAGAGGATATCGACGAGCCCCAGTTGACTCTGCGCTAGTACTAGGACACACGAGACCTCTTGAACAGTGACCTGCAGGAGTTATTCTCCGATGAAGTGTGGGATTGCATTGAAGGGATCTCCCTCCGATTTGAGGGTGGCTGGGATCGAATGATATGGAAACCAGAGGTGCAAGGCTGTTTCTCTGTCAAATCCGCTTATGGATCAGTTCGGCAAAGGGGACCAGTAGTCATCTACGAGCAAGCCCGATGCCTTTTACTGATTTATGGGCTATGTAGGATTTTTATTGGCACAGGGAGGAAGTGGAAGTGGGCAGGCTTCCGGAGGAGATGAGTGCTATAGTTCCGGTGGTTGTCTGCTTGGAGATATGGAGGGCCCACTGTACAGCCATCCATGAGGGGAAGGTGGTTGGGTTGTCTCACCTTCTCACATTAGTTTATAAGTCCATTCGTGACTTTTTGGCATTAAAACCTCCTGTATATCGGCCTTCTTAGTGGGCGCCACACTGCCTCATTGGCCATATCAAAAGCTGATTATCTATTAGGGCTTGCCCCCACCAGGGAAGTTCAAATCAAAGGTAGATGGGTGTTCCAGAGGTAACCCAGGGCCCGCGAGAGCAGGGGTGGTGCTGCGGAACCCATGTAGGGGAGTGGTTTTTGCGATTGGGGCCTCCTTGGGGTGCTCACAAGTTTTCATGCAGAAGCTCGTGCCCTTCTAAGACTAACCATCTATGATCAGTTAGGTTTGTGATAGGTTGATATGGAGACAGACTCAATGGTACTTTTGATGGCAGCGCAGGGGGTTCGATCCCTTGGCATGCGGCGGCCTTGCGACATTGTTATGGAACCATATTACACCTTTATAGGAAGGGCAATGCGGTGGCAAACACCTTGGGCCAAACTGCAAATCTGACAGGCCACACCGAGTTCTATGTCCACTCCACACTTCCTAGAAGAGTTGGATTTGGTAGGTTTAGATGCTAAGGGATTTCCCTATCTACGGGGTTGATGCCCTTTTTTATTGCGTAGGTTTAACATGTATAGGTTGCATCTGCACTCTTGCATTTTTTTTATATTTTCAAGGTAAGGCTCATTACGTCCCCTTGGAACGCTTTGAAAAAAAATGTTATACGTTTTAAGACTCATAATAATTAAGTTAAAAATTTTCAACGCTAGCTAGCTATTTTGGAACCTTTTTTTTTTTTTTTGAATAATTATATTGACAATTACACATTCGTTACCAGTTTTCATAATTAATATAATTTTTAGTTAGTTACGTCAAATTAACTAGGGCAAAAGAAATTAATATTTAAAATTTCTCCGTTCTCATGCTGCTGTACTACCTAAAAAATAAAAAATAAAAAAACTCAAAAGTCACAAAAAATTAAAGGGGAAAACAAAAAAAGAAAAGAATAATCACGATCAAATTTATTATTTTAGAGCTTCTCAATTCCAAGAGAGTATTTTAGTTTCTAATATCAAATCCTATAAAGTATATTTGGAGTATTTCATATTCAAAAATGAATGAATTTTTTATTAAAATGAAGGATTCTTAGATTATTTTTTTGAGAATATAATAATTTAAATGATTAAATTTCTGTCTGTACCAAACATAGAAATTTTAATCTTGAAAATCACTTCCTCGTTCCCTCATTCCTATTCCCGCGTCAAACGCGCCCATAGTGTAGGTTTTCTAGAAATCCACTTCCGTAGGTATGTTGTTTAGTAGGTTCTATTAAATTGCATATATATAATGCTAAAGGTTGACTTAATTTTTAGTCACACTTTTACTCAACCATTCTTAATAATGTCACATATCTTTCACTACTTCTCCAAGTAAACATAATATACATATTCTAACACAACTTCACATCGCCACACTGATGTCTGAAAATTAAGTGCCATTTCATTGTCGTTTTTTCCTTAAGAGAACATAACACAATTATTAACTAATTTTATTTTGAATCAACTATTAATTGAAGGCAGGAAGGTAGGGGCTATGGGGAGGGGAAAAACGAAGTTGGGGAGCCGCCTGCAGAGTCCTGTCGGCTTGCACTCTAAATAGGCAGAACTGACAGAGGTAGGAATCAAACCCTCAACCTCTGGGTGGCTCGCTATACGTCATAACATCACAACCGTTGAAGCACTTGCTCGTTGCTAATTATTAATTAATAATGACACAACTTGTAACACAACTTGCATTGGCGTCACTTTCTTTTCTTTAATTACAACCAAATATATTCAGGACAGCAAATCATTTATAATTTGTAACGAAAAGATTTTTGTGAGTTCGATCTGTATCATGTGGCCGTGTGACAAATGTCAATAGAAAATTAGTTTTTGTTTGGTGTTCTATAACTATAAGTCATCAATTTAAGTTACATTGAAAATTTGGTTTACTCCTTCCGTTCTATTAGAAATGTCCATTTTGAAAAATATTTTTTGTTCCACTAGAAGAATCGGCTTTTAAATTTTTTACTCTCTTACCCTCCATTGACATAATCATGTGTGGTTCACAATTAGTCTATACTTAATAAGTAAGGATATAAATGGAATAAAATGTATCAAATTAATTAATTTAAGTGTTGTACCTTAACATTCAAACTAAGTTGTACATGCGTCAAAATAGACCCTTCTAATAGAACGGAGGGAGTATATGATTGTAACTCTGCCGGTAACAAGTTGCTTATATATATAAGCGGTGTACAATACCATCCTGATACATTAGAGACTTAACTTGATACATGATAAGTTAACTTTGACTAGAGATATTTCAACAGTTAAACTTATAATCATGATATATCAGCAGCTAAACTCGATAAACTAGAGATCAAACGCATGCAATACGCATCACATGAGAAAGCTAAACTCAATAGTATGCGATACCTCATCAGTTATATTCATAACCGCAATACATCAATAATTACGGCTCAGAATCCTCTGTTACACTTTCCTGTTACACTCCCTGTTACACATCTTAATAACTCATCGGAAATATTATTTTTTATTTTAATTTTTTCACCAATGATATTTATTGGCATTATAATAAATTTTTTGACTAAGGGTTCACCTATTTTGGTGTAGAGTATATTTATTTTAATTTCTTGGGATTAAAAAATAAAAAAAATACCATAAAATTATATTAAAATACCATATTAATGTAAAAAATAAAATAATTTATATTACAATTAAGTAAAATGCCAATGAATGTCATTGGTAAAAAAATTAAAATAAAAAATAATATTTTCGATGAGTTATTAGATGTGTAACAGGAAAGTATAACAGAGGATCATAAGCCAATAACTACACACAATATATTAGAAAGTAAACTCAAAATGTGATGCATCATATACCAAAATTGATACCCGTGTTTTTAAAAAATAATCGTGATACATTAGGGGTTAACTTTGATACGTATGCGCTTAGTCAGGCCGTTTGACAAAATGAAAGGTTTTGCGTCAACATGTTTAAGATATAAATTATTCATCAACAAGTACGTAAGTTCAATTTAATTATTTCGTCTCACTAGTACAATATCAGATATATATACATATATATATATATATATATGCAGGACAGCCAGTCAACAATTCATGATATAAACAATAATAATATACTCAAGACTTAATTATTTTAAGCAATATAAAAGAATTAATGCACCAAATAATTCAATGATTATTAATACATATATATATATATATTTAATCGAGTCAAAATATAAATAATATATGTATTGAACTAAAATATCCAAAGAAAAGACTAAGATTGTGATTTGTGACTTAAAGAGTCAATCAAAGTATTATTAAAAAGTATTGGATTTTTATTACTTTCTGACTTTTTGTTTGCCTAAATTATGTAATTTGCTCGTTACGCAGAGCTGATGTTTATGTGACTTGTACGTGCCTAATTGTTATGTTAAAAAGATTATTTCTAACATAGGATTAATGTAAAAAAATTACTCCCTCTATTTTATTAGAAGAGTCTATTTTGTATTAGTACATAGAATTTGAGTATAACGCTTTCAATGCATACGAGTTAGGAACTAATCTGTCCTCGTAATTTCTGACAATTACAAATACAGATATATCTTCAAATCGTTCAAAAAAAATTTGGAGTTAAAAAGAGAAAAAAAAAAAAAAAAACCTATAATTTGTGTTCATTTATTCGATCAAAAATAATTAATTTACCAAACCGAAGTGATATTGATAATTCGCACAGTAAGTTATAACCAATCCCACAACATCCGTGTGGACGGCCTACAGGGAGGCTTTATCAGATTCACTATAACGGCCAATTCAACCACCAAAGACCTTTCGGATTTTGGTCTGATCATCAAAGACATAAAATGAAACTCCACCGTGCTGCAGGTGAGCTGTAAATGTCTTGGATAAGGCGCAACAAAAACGTCTAAGCACAAGCATCATGATATTACTTTCAGTTTGTGGAGCGCACCTCCACCTTTTGTTAACCGGAACTTTCCACCATCTTAATATATAATTTCCCTCTTTACCCATAAATTTCTTTCAAAAAAAAAAGGTTATAACCAAGCATGGAGGGTGGATATTTTGGTCTTTTCAAGAATGCTTGGGCTGCGTATGTTTTGTCAGGCCCAACCACGATCTCTCCAAAATGGACCTAAACCAAAACAATCTGAGATCATCCCATATGCAATAGGATCAAAGAAGAAGAACCTAAACAACCCCAAATAAAATAGGGGGAATTCATGTCACATACATTAAGGGATTCCGATGCATCGAAACTCTCGCATGTGTCATGCGTTGAATCTTATGAAGCGATTAAACCCTAATCTATGTAACTTTACTCTATATTTTTGAAGCCCAAAGAGAGACTCCTTTCACAGTAAAATCTCGTAACATCCTCAAATCACATGATGTTATCAGCTTTTTTCCCTAGATGTAACCAAGATTAAGAATCAAAGTAAGGTTGTACAAGATTAATTGATTGAATTCATTGGATCCCACATTAATTCATGAAACTATGAGATATCATGATATTGATATTTCAAGCCCAAACACGAGAAATAGGCCAATCTAGTGGCTGTTGATGTGTTTTTTGTGCCATAAATATCATTTATGGGACCTACATGCATGCATGCTGCATTTTTTTGGGGAAGATTTGCCGTATTTGATCCTCCATTTTTTTTTTTTTTTTTTTGTGTGGGAGATTTGCCGTATTTCATCCTTCAACTCCAACTTTATAAGTTCGTATTTTTTGGGAATTTTCACCCAAGTTTTGTCTATTTCTGATTTTAAATGCCTGAAGAAGCATAGAACTTAGAAGAAAAACAACGAAATCCAAGCTAAAACTTTATCCAGCATGTTTGTTTGAGTATTTAACGGCGTGTGAATCGAGTTTTACCTTTAAGATATCACGTATATGTTAAAATAACAAGTATGGTTCGCTTCTAGGTACTGAAATATTAGTTTATCAATCTTTTCAATTGGTATCATGTGTGCTTATGTCAAAACAACAAGTATTGAAAGAAAATGTGTATCAGTTATACTGTTGAAATATCATGTAGACTATCTGGCTTGAAACTCCCTTTGTTATTACGAATTTGGAAAAGCAAATAAAATAACCATTAATTTATCAAATTATCCATTTAAAAAAAATCCTATATATCTATTTTAAGTTAAGCAATTGGTGAATCACCTTGTTCGTTTTGAAGAGTTCTGAAAAACATGTTTCAAAATTTTGTTTTAAAAACAATTTTTAAATATAAAAATTATATTGAAAGTTAAAAAGTGTAATGATGTATTAAAAAATAATATCTCATAATATTCAAAACTTAAAAAATATATATGCTCATCAAAATGTGGAAACGAACATGGTAGAAAAAGAGTAAATGGCCTGTAGAAATGCAGGGTATAGAAGGGTCAAATTCAAAATGCACCAAGGCCCAACGCCATTAATTCTTTACAACGAGTATCCTTCGGTTCTTACATAAGTGTCTCTTTAGAGAATTCCTTTTTTTTTAATATTTATTATTATAAATAAATGTCCATTTACCACATTTAATTTTTTTAAAAAAAATTCTAACTAATCTCATAAAATAATAATATAAATTACGTTATCTTTCCAAATGCACATTGATACGCTCTAATTAGTACGGTTATTTTAGAGCTTTATTGGTAGTTTTTACGGGTTTTTGGAGTATCTTTCTATGTTAAGCACATGTTTTAAGAAGCAAGGCAAAAAAAGAGATAATAGTGTCTAAAAGAGCAGAAATAAGGGTCCATTTGTCAAACGGGCGCCAGTGAATAGTAGCCGAGCAAATAATAGCAGAATGCCATAAAGCTGCATATGAGTTGGGCTAGAGAAGGACCAAGCGGACCTGATAATTGCTACTTGGGCTGAACTCTACTTTGTTGGGCTAAAAGCTAATTCTTTATGGGCCAAGTTAATGGATTAATTAAAGCCAAAATCCAATCCAAGTTCAAGATTGATTGCATGCGTGTGAATTACTTAAGCAGCCAGGTGGCATTATGAAAGAAAAGTCTTAATTGACTTGTGAAGCAAGTAGGAGATTTGGAATTTCCTTTTCCTAATCCAATGCGTCAGAACCAACAATGAATTGATTCAAATCGAGGGCTGCGCCCCTTTTACGTTTTAGCCGCCTGTGGCTATTTTCTTTTCCTTATCTAATTAGGTAGTTTACTTTCTCTACAAGTTAATTAGTTATTTCATTTTCTTATTAGGATATTAATAGGATAATTCCCCTATATAAAGGGATGCTTTGTACGCTAATTTTTATGCCTTCACAGTAGAGAGCTTCGGCTCTCTACCTTCTCCCTCTTTAATCAATGTTAATTTCTTTTCTTTTCTTTAATTTAGTTTTATTGTTTTATTTTATTTTCTAGTTGAGGATTGATCAACGTTGTTCTTACAATTGTGAGATCTAATTGTTCTTCGTGTAATGCATGCATGAATTCCTTTTTACTCTGGGTTTATAACTTTTATTACTTTAATTTATATAAGCCTGCGCAACTTGTTTAAATTCGGGTAGAACCAATTAATCTGTCTCACTACTTCATGTCATTTAGTGGATATGTTAATTAGTGGTAAAATTACCTTCAGGTAATGCAGGGTAAAAGGTTATTAATTCTGAACTGGTGGCACGGGTAGGAATAACTAAAATCGGGTTTCCCTAAATCTTAAGGTTGTTAACTAGATTAATGGGTGTCGATGCCTTACGGCCTGTTCCTTGTTAATTAGAGTAGCAATTATGTCTGTGCGAATTCACGGTAATTGTCGATAAAGTAAGGGGAGATTGGGTTATGTCTGTGCGGATTCACGGTAACCTATAACTGATTGATTTATGTTTGCATGAATATATTTGCATCAGTGATCAATTGCATGAATTAACTGAGATTATGTCTTCAACTAGGTGTTTTTATGTGTTTTGTTTTACGAGAGAAATAAAGTTACCAGTCCCTGTAGAGACGATCCTGCTTATTACTATACTAGTTTTTAGTAGGTTTTTATAAATATTTTTAGTAGCTGAAACGACATCTATCACACATACATACATCGATCACACAAATTCCCATTACAAGAAAATCCACCACCCTTTGGTCCCAACTTAAAGTCATATTCAAATTAATTACACCTTTGGAATTGTCATTTTCTGCAATTAATTCTTTGAATATGATCAATTTTGCAATCCTAGGAGTTTGAATGATATTCTTATCGTAGTGAGTCGTTTCTGGTACTATTTCCCTAGCAAGCTATTTGTTTTGTCGTAGCACTAGGCTCTTTTGGGTATTCTTTTATATATTTTTATGCACTTTATTATTAATTAGTATGTATTTAAAGAACCAAATAATAATAATTTGGCTTTACAATTAAAAGTGAAAGGGAAAATTACAAATACTTTGTGGATGATCGGTTTTTGTTGTATCTAGTCGTGTCAAAAATTCTTACCAAGAGACAATTCAAGCTGATTGCATATACATGCATCGACGAATTACTTATAACATGTATTTTTGCATCGTGTCAGAAAGGTCTCCTCACCTCAAACCATTAAAAGAAATGAAGTAATGACCATCTAGAGAGCGGTGAAAACTCATGAATTTGACCAGTGGTAATATTAATTGCAATGATCTGATCTCAGTCAGTCAGCAATAAAAACCATCAATTACCCCTATTTACTTCCAATACTGCCTCCCATCTGTGAGTAAATTCAAAAGTTAAGGAACGGCCTTGCGTCCCAGAAGTTGTGACGCATAAATAGCCATTCGGAGGTCAGGGGTTCAATTTCTACATCTGTCAATCTATTTTAGAGTGCAAGCTGACACGACTCTGCAGGAAGCTCTCCTACTTCGCTCTTTCCCTCCCACAGCCCCTGTCTTTGATATAATATTTTTAGTGCAAGCTGACAGGACTCTGAAGAAGGCTCTCCTACTTCGCTCTTCCCATCCCCACAACTCATATTTTCGATGTAACAGATCCGGACTATAAAATATAATGATGAATTCAAAAATAAAAACTTTTTTAAAAAAAAGGTAAAACCCTAAAACTTTGGTTCATTTGTGGCGGTGGGGATCACCCACTTTAATGTGGGCAAAATTGACAGGTAACTAACTGTTGCATCTGTTCAACTCGACCAATCCGTGTGTGGACACATTCTAAGAAAATGAAAATACAAAGTTCGAACCACATTATAATTAAGATCCTCTGTAACACTCTCGTGTAAGTGTAACATTCAAAACTGTAATATTAATACCGTATCTTCGTTTGATTAGTCACCGCATGTGGTATTGTAAGAAAATGTTTCGCCAAAAGTGTCACAGAAGATTTTTTTTTTTTTTTTTTTTCCCGTTGCAAAATGATGGAAACATTAAATTTCTGGAAGGGAAAGTTGGTGCAAAAGTGGTGTGTGTGACTAAATTAATTGAAATCATAATATATATTGATATGTTGTTGCCGACTTTTAGGTACATTGGTTTTGGACATGGCAGTGAGTAGCCCCGAAGTCATTGATTTAAAAGGTAGCTGAAATCGGCAATTTTACAGATCTATGTATTGATGAGTGCATTGACTATGCATGTGTCCACAAAAAAGTTTTCAATTTTTGGTTTTGACTCTGAATTGTTGTAAGATATTTTTATTTCGTCAAGCGATGTACCGACAGATTTTTGATACGTACTATTATTCTGTCTTTCATATTTATTCTCTTATAAGGAGAAAGTGGCCTCGTAATATGACATGTAAATCGCACCCTATATTGTGAGGGTAGACAGAGAATACGGGATAATAACAGACAGAAGATCTAATCTCCAGTTATTGAAGATTATATCTATAATATCAAAATAGTTTTAAGAGAGTTTTTTCTTTTTTTTTCTTTTCTTCATTTTGAAACTCTAGAGAGTTAGGTGATTAATTGATTTGATTCATGATATGCTAGAGCTTTGGGTGATAGATATCATGGGTAAGAACTACTTTGGTGGCTGTAAGAAATAATATCAAGATTGCTAAGATTGGTATTTTTGGCAATGTATCCTTTTCCTTTTTTCTTGGTTGTTGCAATTGAAACAAACTTAGAAATAATGATACAAATACAAAAGTTGCTATTTTACCAAAAGATACAACTCGGCGAAGAGAGTATTTAACTGTTTCAGTGAGACGGAGAGAATATTAATTTTTGGCAATGAATCAATCTACTTTTTTGGTGTTCTTTTTGGAGGAAAGATTTTGCATGCAAGTATATTTGTATAATAATGATTTTTTTTTTTTTAAGGGGGGAAAGAAGGGTTAAAAACAATGAAGAATGAGATAAATTAAATTAAATTACCAAAGTGAAAATTTCTTAATATTACAAAGTGGCTTTCTTCATAAGATATGAAGACAAATATTACTAGCTACCACAAATTTCAAATCATATTGACTCAAGAGAAACACAATATATGTAATATCCTCAATAATCTTACCACAAATAACAAGTCATTTTCACTTAATTATTTCCTTAATCAAATGCAAATGCAAATGCAAAATCCAAAGGCAAATGATCAAATTTCTTCTTCTTCTTCTTCTTTCCATTCAAAGATTCAAGAACCAAGGGGTGTCACTCTAGGCACTTGAACTGGAAAATCATCAATTTCATCCATCCAAGGATTCTTGTCCTCTTTAGCAGGATCAATGGTCCTCAATGCTTTCCAAACTGCACTGTTACATTTGAATCCTGAACCAAATGCAATCTGCCATGTCCTGTCTCCCTTCCTCACCCTCCCTTTCGCCTCGATATACGCCAGTTCATACCACAACGAGCTGCTGGAAGTGTTGCCGAATCTGTACAGCGTCATCCTCGAAGGCTCCATGTGCCATTCGCTGAGATCAAGATTCTTCTCCAGTTCATCCAGAACAGCCCTGCCTCCTGCGTGAATGCAGAAGTGCTCGAACGCCAGCTTGAAATCGGGGATGTACGGCTTGATCTTCTTGTTGAAGAACTTCCTCGCGATTAGGGTCATGAGGAAGAGGATCTGCTCTGACATGGGGAGGACTAACGGCCCCAATGCAGTTATGTTAGTCTTCAGGGCTTCTCCAGCCACTGCCATGAGGTCCTTGGACAGGGCTACTCCCTTGTTTCCATACTCATCTTCTTGCTGGTACACGCAGCCATAGCTTTTGTCATCCGCGCCTTTGTGGATGCGGACAGTGTGGATGAGTTGGTATTTTCCGTGGCGATGGTAGCATGACTTGTTTGACAGCAGAATCGCAGCCCCTCCTAGGCGGAAGATGCAATTTGTCACCAGCATTGATCGGTTGTTTCCAGAGTATCCACTCAGGCTCAGATTCTCCATGCTTACCACAAGAGCATATGATCCTGGCTGCAACTGTATGATCAAATGGTAAACAGGGTATTAATTAGTTTCTGTACTATAATTAAAATTTTCAACTTTCAGAAGATCTGGGATTTATTCAGCTGATTATTACCTGCAGAAGTTGCCGGGCGAGATCTATCGAGATAATTCCAGCGCTGCATCCCATCCCACCAAGGTTGTAGCTCAAGATGTTTCCCCTGAGCTTGTAATGATTGATGATCATGGCAGAGAGGGATGGAGTTGGGCAAAACAAGCTGCAGTTCACCACAAGAATCCCAATTTCTTTGGACTTGACACCGGTCTTCGCGAATAACTGATCGATGGCGCCAAACATAACCACCTCTGCCTCTTTCCTTGCATCAGCCATGCATGGATGAGGAGGGTTCTCAAAGAATGTTGCAGGGAAATACGTCTTCTGGCCGAGACCCGACCTCTCCAAAATCTTCTTCATGAAGGCCAGATTTTCTTCACTGAAAGTGCCATACTGTGTAGTTTTCCCCATGAAAAATTCCCCAGATGCCAAAAGCTCATTCCCAGGTTTGTAACACGCAAAATCAACAAGGTACACCTTCCTAGGCCTGGTCATGACATAGATGGTACCTAGGACCACCATGAGTGAAGAACACAAGATGACAGAAACAAGATTGAATCTGAGCTGATCCCACAAGAGGAGGACATCTTCAAGAGCAACCGTCGAAAGATGAACAGAAACAATCCCTAAAAGAGGTACAAATATGAGGTACATTGTATTGGAGATTAAGTAGTGGTAACCCAATTTCACATACTTGAGCCTAACAGACAGCAAGAAGTTTGGGAGCCTAGGCTTTTCATTTTCTGCAATTTCCACTGTTGGGGAATTCATAGTCATTCTATCATCCCCCATTCTTCAAACTCAGAAAAAAAAAAAAAAAAAAAAAAGGTTGAAGACAATGGCTAAGAAGAGAGGAGGGAAACTTCAGTCTGAGCAGGATGAGTCTCAAAGTTTCCAGGAACCTGGATTTAAAGGGAGGATCTTGGTGGTCATCAAAGTTTTGAGTTGGTGTTTGTTGGATGATAAATGCATGAATAACTTCTAAGAGCAACTAAGTATTACACAAATGAGCCGAGCTTCCCTCACTTTCAAGTCTTTTAGCCCACAACTTGGACTTAAAAACTTGGCTGAGATTAATTAAAAGGGAAATATGAGTTTCCACTTGGTTTAGATTCTTATCATCTTTGCGATAATGTCGCCATATTTGCTCTACCAAGTTCGAAACAATAAAGGAAATCCCTGTAGTGTCAACAAGACAAACAAGTACCAGTTGCATGACAACTGATAAGTCAATAAAACAGATAACCTTTACTGCACATAAGACTTTAATGACCTAAAAATCTGAAGATCCAATAGGTAAAGCCAAACTAACAACTAGTTTTCCAAGCCTTATTTCATTCTCACAACCTCCTCTTTGTTGAGAGAACACATTATTAACCACCATTAATGAAAGACAGTAAAGCCTAGGCAGAGGCACACAGAACAGAAAAAGTTTCCACACCGACCTTCCCATGATGCTGTATGCACTGGAATAGCACCCTCCATAGCTTGACCATGCTGAGTCCTGAGGAAAATGAGGATGTTAAAATGTAAAAAAATGGTTTAGTAAAGATACACACACAGCTGTTTTTTAGCCCATCCTTCATGAATGAGCTCTGATTAGGTGTAAAGACTTAAAAACACTCCATGGAAGTTACTAAAATCAAGCTAGTTCGTACAACATCTACTTCAAGTCATGAATTGACAACTGTGAATCAATGCTAAAACTTACCACTTACAAATCATGACATGACAAGTGTGGATTCTGAGAAGTACATCAATTTTATAAATGATTTACAGTCCAAAGACCATGCAGATCCCAAAACCTACTGCAACAAAGTTTCATCTCAGCTGATCTCCAAGACAGGTGAAGTTAAGATGACCAGTCTAGTTCCTTTCAGTTGTTGCTGCAAGAAGTTCAGATTGTAGTTATTCTACCACGGTGCCGATGTCTAAACCAAATTCTTGTTTTGAGAAACAACGGAAATGAAAAATCGGCGTAAATCGCTCTTCCTTAGTGAAGTCATGAACATTTCCACAATCTTTCATGAAAAACCAATGTACTGAGAAAACTGAAACATTGATATTTTGTCAACACTTTTCTGGTGGTGAGAAATGAGGTCGAAAAGTGAAATGCAAAGTGAGCTTCTTTTGGGACTTAACTACAAATTGCAATACGAGATGACTTAGTTCCTTCCAAAGAACTTAATCTTTGAAAATAACAGCTGAATGAGTCCAACACAACTGGGATGAGATGAAGGCTTTCCATCTATGGAGCTTCCCAGATAACTTATTTTACCTTCTTGCTCCAAAGCACTCCCGGTGCTGGAGGAAGATTTGTAGCAAACAAATGTGTTACTCCCTTTGTTCCACTAGAAGAATCCAATGGTACAACTGTTTAAGAGTCATAATGTACAAATCCAAAGTGAACTCTTCTAGTGTACTTAGGGAGTATTCTCTAACTAGTCCATTGGCACAAGCAGCCCGAAACATGTAACAAACGCAACATCACACACTGAATACCAAAATATGCTATGTACTTACATGGGAAAATGAAATCTTGAATCAAATTCACAAAACATAATGCAAAGGCCAGAATAGTTTGTTCAGACTACTACAACATTAAATCAAAGCACATGCTATATTATCGATAGTACAAAACAGATTATGTTGACGACAACATTCTGTAGTAAGAAAACAAATCACTACCTAAAATCCTAACCTGTGCATAACTATTGACAGATGTAAGATAGTTTGTGTCTGGCCAGTCAAATTAACTCTTATCTGGTGTCACATACTTCTCCAAGAAAATCTCATGTGATTCAAGCTGGATACCGGAAATCCACCTAGTTCCTAAAAATCTTTGGCAGAACTCGAGTTACATTCCCCAAATACAACGAGTTGCTGCCATCTTGTTTGGTCGAGATGTCAATTCATACAATATCCGGGCAAATGTATCAGAGTATTTTCCATCTGAGAAAAGCATCTCAGCGAATGCGTTTTCGTATGCTAGCAGCAAAGGCTTGTTTTGAGGCTCTGAGACAAGGTTTTCCAAAATCATTGCAGCTTTTCGACAAACTTCTGGCACAGGATGTGGCACCTTAATGACTTTTAGTAACCGGTCGACTGCCCTGATATGATCACATTATTTGTTATTACATGATAAGGCTTCCTTTTGCATACAAACCATATCTATTTTGCAACTTAAAGCATATTTAGGGAAAGCAACTAACCATCGCTCGCTTCCAAGCTTCAACCTGCAGTCCATATTGACTTCTGCAAAATTATACAGAGCACCGACAGCAGCTCCCTGGGCATTAGCATCTGGGAAGGTCAAGATATCAACTAGTCTCTTGTATATCTGTAGCATCCAAAATTACTAGTCAACAAGTACAGTACAAACACTAGACTAAATAATGGTTAACATTTCAACACAACCTGCGGAGAAAAAGGAAGTATGAAAGGCTCATTATCGGGATTTATAATCAAACGTCCAAGTAGTTCTGCAGCAGCACAATGCCAAGCTCTGACCGCAGATCCCAGCACGCCCATGATAGCCTGGACTGCTCGTTTTCCCCTAGTCAAATTAGACCAATAAACAAAATATTTAACATGTCCTAGAAAGCGGCATAGACAATAGCACAGTCAATATCTTACGTTATCTTGATATAGGATGTCTTTGATGAGCTAAATATCCGAAGATCCAGTAGATGAGCCAAATTTACAACTGTCTCCAGAGTATTTGTTACAAGCTCCTCATCCTCTATCAAAATTACACACTTAAGAGAAAGACAAGTATGGGAAGAAACCAAAGGGGAAAAGTGTGCCTTTTTAACAACAGAAAATGAAGTTAATTTCACATAGTACCCATACAGGAAAAGAAGAAAATCCGAGCGACCCTAATTTTTTTGTTCTCACCCGTTACGTAATCTTCAATACACTGAAACAATGTTTCCATGCAATGACGATTCTGGGCCATAATGACTTCATTATCTGCCATGAAAGAAAAGTTACGGATTATATTTGAAGCAGCGACAGCACAGAGCTGCTTTTCAGCCCTCCCTTCGTCATCCATATTGAACAAGCCGTCTTCATCAAACCACCAGTCAGATGGGCGTGGTTTAGCGGTATTCTTCTGCACAGATCCGTCCTTATTGCTAGCACTAGCTCCAGAACTGTCACAAAATCAGCAATTTAGAGGGCAATTTTTCAAGGGACAATTAGATCCAAAACTTCTAAACCAAATGAACTAATCATGCAAAACAACCTATGAGGAGCCTCATTTTTGCTCAAGGCCTCATACTCATTCCCAAAACCAGTAACAGCAGCATTTGCACCAAGCATTCTAGCTCTCGGTGTTTTAACCAGCACCCTTGGTAGGGCTATATCGCGCCAGTCATCTATCTGAAAATTTTTAAAGAATCCAGTGTTATGGAAACTACTTAGTGTGTTGATCCACCCACACCTACTAAATGAAATGATACATACCACTTGCAATAAAGCATCAAGCAGACTAGGAATCTTGGCAAGAGGTGTAGCATCTTTACGAATGTCGTCCTTTTCTTTGAAAGACAGCAGTGTTAGGGTGTTCAATGCCCATGTCAGCTCACTCTTTAATCCGCTCTGAAGAGCGAGAACTATCCTCTTGTTATTCTGTTCTGATAAAATCAGCGCCCGAAAAGTGAAGAAAAAGAAATACATAAGGCGTTGAAAGAAACTTTCAAAGATATTTTATACTACAGATACTACATACTTCAATAAATATAGGAAGTATATCTTTGAACATCAATTCATCATAGTGAATGAAACGAAATCATGGCCTATAGATCTCCATTTTATAGTTAGTAGATTCACATGAAACTTAGCGAAATTGTAACATCAAAAATTCTAAAACCTTGATTTTCACTTTTCCCAAATTCCCATACCCGCATATTATAACATTTTCTTTAAGAAAAAGAGAACTTCTAAGTTGAGAACCACGCGTCAAGAAAGTCAAGCTACCCATTATCTCGTAATAGCAATGTTGTTCAAGAACAAAAACTAGTTCTTTTAGTTAGTAATTAAGCATCTTGTTCTGGGAACCATAGAGCTTTTATAAGGACATCACTGATTAAATTGAAGCTACCCATTATTCTGTCGAAGATTTGTCATAACATATAAATAGCAAAAATGGGTTGCTAATTACTGGAAGCAGTAAGTTGAGTGACTGTAATTCTTAAACAGGGCATGGCAAACTTGAAGAAACAAAGATCTTCCAATGGTGAAAGCTTAAACTGCAAAACTTCTCAACCAAAAAAGTAACACTTATTCACAGGAGAATCCAAAAATAAATAAAATAAGCACTAAAGATTGAAACTTTAAAATTCTCAATAATGCGAGTGTGAAGGGACTTACCAGCGAAGGCGGAGGGAACTTGAAGGGAAGGACCGAGGAGAGCAAAGGGAGCTATAGAATCAGCTGAGCCAGCTGCCGCAGCATTAGAGCTTCCACTGCCGAAAGGACGGCCTCTCTTCGCCGCCGGCGCGGCGGAGCCTCCTGAACCTCCTCCTCCCTTACTCTGGTCTCTCTTCTGCATAACTGACTGATGACTGGGGAAATCAATGGCCCAAACGGATATTATATAATTGCGTAATAACTTCGAAGTGGGCCGTTACAAAATGGGCCAAAAGTACTGGATCATAAACTTGAAATTTATTATTATGGGCCGAAAATTTAATAAGCCCAGTTTCTTATTCTTTAAAGCCGAAAAAAAAGAAGAAAAAATCTGAGAAATTTGTACTGTTCTTCAGAAAACTTCCTTAGCGCCCACCGTTGCCGAGCTAGCGTGAACTCCATACTAATTCGTCTTGATTTGCTGACTGGAAAACAAGGTAATTTGGTTCTACCTAATATTTTGTGGTTTTTCAGTATAATTATGAGCATTCCTCAAACAACATTAATTCACTGACGTTGTCATCACTGGATAATGGTAACATGGATTCTGGGTTTTATATGAATATTTGCTTTGTTGATTCCGGGGTTTATCATTAGTAAATTTGTGTGTAAAGTTCAAATCTTTTTTATAGGGTCGAATTTTTTTTTTTTTTTTTTTTTATGGTGCTAAACAAGTGCTTCTTGAGATGCATAGATTTTAAAGGAATTGGTGATAAACACTTTTTAACAAGAGATGGTGCGATAGATTAGAGAATTAGAGATTAGAAAGAAAAAAATAATAAATGAAGAACAGTTGAGTCTATTGATTCTTGAAGAAAGAAATAAATGGAGTAGATTAAGTAGAAACTCCTCTGAAAATGGCTGTTGATTGCTATTGAAATGATGACTTGTGGCAGCACTCTAGTCCTTCTTCTGTATTCTTGCTCCTATTAGACTCTTGCTTGATGCCTATTTTCTTTTAGATGATAACAGCATTTGTAGTGATTTATTTGGTCTTTATGAACTAATCTATGGAGGTTAGGTTTGAGAGTTTTTGATCTTGATCTATTTTAGGTCCTTTACGAATGCAATCTTTGGGAATGCAAACACTTTGATAACCTGGATTCATTGCCTATATTGAGTTATAAACAAGAAATATTCTGTAATTATGGCTGCATCTTCCGAAGCTCTCAGCCTTGAAAAGCCTAAACCAGCAGAAGAATGGACAGTTGTTTTGCCTCGTCGTGGGAAAAAGAAGAGGGATTTTCAAAAGACCAATCAATCCAAAATACCAGAACCTCAACTTTGGGCGCCAGTAGATATTGATAGTGATCCTGAAAGAGAGTTAAAATTGACGCAGAAGATGCATTCTTTTATTGAGAAAGTTGAGAGCTCCCAATTTTATCAAGCCTTTATAGATCAGATCCAAAGTCATGAAATGTCTGATCTTTTCCAAAAGGTTTTGGGGTCGGAAGAGAAAATGCCGATGGTCATTTATGGCATTGGCAGTATTGAATCATATGAACCCCCTCGTTTACAACTTGGCCTGGCTATATTGATGAAAAAGAATTTATCTTGGATAGGAGATGTGGAAGTGTTTGATCCAATTATTTCCTCTGTCGAATCAAAGGTTTTGTCAGCTTTAGGTTGTTCTGTTCTATCCTTCAACGAAGAGGGTCGGCGACAAGCTTCAAAACCAATATTATTCTTTATGCCACACTGTGATGCTGTGCTGTATGATAATCTCTTGCAAGCGAACTGGGAAGTTAATAGGCTGAATAAGATTGTATTGTTTGGAAATAGTTTTGATGAATATAGGCAAATTATTTCTAGTTACTCAAATCCAATTCGAGAGGAAACACATAGGCATATCTTGGCTATCAGGAGATTTACTAGAGAGTTTGCAATTAATCCAATGTCACGTGATTTTTTTCGAGCTTTCCATACTTCAAGTTGGCACTTTTTCAACCTTGAAGCTGGTGAAGACATGCAATTGCTTAAACAGTGACTCTCTTGCATCTAGAGCTGTAAAAAGTTCTTAGTCATTTAAACTAATTACTGTACTTGGGTATGATGTATGAGCCATTATCGAATACTGGTCCTAATTGATGAATCTGTCTTTGATTTCTGACTGGTTTTTGAACTTTTATAGAGACAGTATCCATGAGAAGTCTCCTTGAGTTATGTTTTGGACAGCATATATAAAATTATTCTCCTTTATTTTGCTTTGTATTCTGTTGCGACTCAGGAGTAATCCTATAGTCATTAAGTGGAGTAAATGAAACTTCCCAGCTATCGGTTTCTGCCTTTTAAGTCATCAGAATTGGTGGTACTTATTAACTATACTTCTTTGATGTCATGTACATTTTCCAGTTTTGTCGCTGTTAAACTAACAGAGGTTGAACTTCTTCTCCACGTCCAAGGACTATCACGGAAGTGGTTGCCTCCGACAATACTACACTCGCCCAAACCAAATGGGAATTCAGTTGGTTAGTCTCACTCCCCTGCACTAATTGTTATGCGTCGTTATTGAACATTTGGGCGATTTTTGTTTGTTATATGGTTCGTGTTCATTGCTAAACTACTGGAAGATATCATATCTGAGTGTTTTTGTCCATTATATTTGTACCACGTTAGATGGATTGATTATTTAATTCGAGCACAAAGCAACTTGCAAGACTGATGTGTTGTTCTGTCTTTGTTTCTTTGTTTGGTACCCCTTCATGTGTGGTCAATAGTGGTATATGAGTACGAAAGATTTTTTAGTTTTGAAGAGGTGTACTAAGTTCCCGCTAGAGCTTTGCAGAAAATCATGTTGATACTTGTTGAGGATATTGGAATTACTTACAGATGCTGTATAAGAATTGGAATTGGAGGTAATCTCCAGAAAGATGCATGGAGATCACATTTGACAAAAAAGTGAACTTTGTCTTTGATTCATTAGTATTTTAGTATCAATATGTGGTTCTCTTTTCGACTGTAATTTACTGTAATAAGACTGGATTCAGATGTTTCAGACTCCAAATAGCATGTAATATGAATGCACAAAAACAACTTACATCGAGGGTATGGCCGGCCATGGCCAGGCATGAATGCCTGCTGCTTCTCTAATGTTTGAAGAACAATGTTTGGTTGCAGTGACTTGGAAGTGGATTATGAGTCTGAGAGAAAAGCAAAGATTATCTGTTCGTCTTTGGCTGTAGATAAGGAGGTATGTATTTGTTAAACTACCGTTCCTTTTTCGTGGAATTGTCTTCGGATTGACCTCTTCTATTGCTCTTGCAGTTGCAACCAGACAAGGCGAAGCGAGAAATGTCAGTCATGGATGGAAAGCTTGTAGTGTATGCTCTGATTCCTGTCAAAAGTGCCCATTTATGTTTGTTAATCTTCAAACTAAAACCTGAACACTTTAAACTGCATTGTTGTGATCATGGAGAGGAGATTAGGATTGCATTAAGTTGAATTTGGTTGTATGTTGCAGAAAGAGAGGGTAATCTTCTCTGTATCATTCCAATTTTATCGGATGTCCCCGAAAGGGACGAGAGGGTAATCTAATCTAGGCAAGTTTCTTTGTGCAGGCATTTTGAGGCCACACAGGCAAGAATTCTGCGAGCTTCATATACTGCATTTGTGGATGTTCTTACTCTTGCCACCAAAACAATTCAAGAATTCGGACAAGGAAAGAAGGTGTGACGTGGCCGCCGCATTGTATTCTAGGATCCTACTCGTCTTAAATCGATCTTACCTAGAATCACGAGTGTGGTTTTTTGCACGTGTGGATTTTGGATGAAAATTTTAGTATTCCTTCCATCCACAATAAAATAAATTATTTACTACTTCTTCTTTTTTTCTAGAAATAGTTTCAATTTCAAAAGAAGTCACTATAATAAGTTTTTTTACATTTCACATTATTTATTATATTTCTCATTTTAAATTAAGTACATTTCTAAAATTCAAAAAAAATAAAATAATTTCAAATGGGAACATTATCCATATGAGTACGAAAACTTTCCTAGTTATGGTCCATGGCCATCAAAAGTTTGGCCCACAAAAGCAATATGTCCATGGGCCTATTAACCTATGGACTTGCACATGCCCTTTGGTCGGAAGATTTTTATGCATCCAAGTTGGTATTACATACTCTTCTTTCTCTATATTTTTTGTGTTTAATTACGTTATGGAAATGATTGGGAGAGTGAAAATAAAGAACTAATGATGTGATATTATCTCGTAATTGTAAATGTCTTGTAAATTTTTGTCACGTGAATATCACGTCAGTCTCTCTATAATTTCACTATGAATTTTCAGCATCATTTCCACCACATAACGTTCGTGAATCATCATTGTTTTTGCAATTTATGCCTTTTATCAACAACAACAACAACAAAACATTTTTCCTTGTTTTGGGGTTTTTTTATAATTGATAAAGTTAAAGGGATATTTTGTCATTTCATTAATCAACAGTGTTAACTTCGTAATTATACTCAAACACCAGAAGGTAAATGTAATTGGCTTCGAATTCCTTGTATTTATGCACTCATGTATCCTCTCAATTTGGGTAAAAAAGTTAGTTCAGATTTTTACTCCATATAAACTAATACATACGTATATAGATACGAAAAATCTAATGTAAATCCAATTTTTAACACTGCATTCTGAATATTAAAACAAAACTCTTTTAACGGGATATCGTTATTATTAGATTAGCATATGTCACAGTCACTTGCTTTGGGGAAGAAATATTCAATTCAAACTGCATGGATGAACAACTGGTCACAAACAAGCCAATTGTTGACTAAATAGCATTTACGCATCGAATAAGACAACACTAGCATTAATATTTATTTCTTTTTATTTTCCTCCCAGTATTTAATGATTCACCAATTAATTTATAATTCATTAAATAATTATGGTTTGTGGTTACCACTAACTCTTCTTGAATATTATTATTATTATTTTTCTTTAATTCCCACTGAAGCCACAAAAATCACCAACAGTTCCATTCCTGGTGTTTATTAATTATTCACCACTAGCTCATTGATAATAATAAGAAATATTCAACTCCCTTAATTTGCAATTAAAAAATATGACACAGGGAACTTTTAATATTATGAGATCAATTTGGAATTTAACAGTTTATTCGAGTTTAGTGATACAATTGTTTAAAGTCACACGTTATAATTTTAAATTGAACTCTTTTAATAGAATTAGAAGGAGTATAATCTTATTTGTGAAGAGGATCTAATTTAAGCTAAAGAGTTGTATCAAATCGTAATTTATTTCAAAAAATAATTGGACGTGTGTTTGAGTTTTGCCGTCAATGACTACACTCGTGCTCTTCCCGTCTTATATAAAAAGTGACAATCAAGATTTGGATTGTATCTTTTGATTAATAAACAGTTATACTGATGGAGTACTATTTTAATGATCGGAATTTATTCAAAAAAGAATTAGATGTGTTTTTGAGTTTTGTCTTCAATGACTACACTTATATTCTTCCCTTCTTATATAAAAAGTAAAAGTCCTCGCTTACCCACTTGTACCACGAAGGAAATGTTGTGGCAGATAGTCTGGCTCAAACTGCCAACTTGACGGGTCACACAGAGTTCTTTGTTCACTCCTCGCTCCCTCAGAGGATTAGGGGTCTGGTTATCCTAGATACTAGAAGTTTCCCTTATCTGAGAGGGTAATGGTTGTAAAAATAGTTTTAAACATGTACCTCTGCATTCTTGCATCTTTGTACATTTAAGATAAGCTCATTACGTCCGCTTAAAATGTTTTTAGACATTTTGCCTTTAAATTTAAATAAAGGGTCCCCCAAACCCCCAAGTAACTTAATAGCCTGTTACCCCAAAAAAAAAAAAGACAAAGAGTAAAAGTAATGATTATCTACAGTGTATCTTGTGATTCATAAATAATTAGACTCTTTTAATAGCCGAAACAACTAAAGTATTATTTTTCTCAAATTTTATGACTATTAATTTAATATTGATTAAGTGTGGCACTTTGTTGTCTTTAGTGACATTAATTAAACAATAAAATGCAGTCTTTTTTTCTTTCTTTTTTTTTTTTTTTGGTTGAGTGACTTCATTTACTGACTGTTACTTGCTACTCTTCATCAACTCTATAATTAAAATAATAGTAAAATTAATTAATCTACTGTTTTAATTCCCTCCTTTTTGTCCCAATTTGCTTGTGGTGGATAACTTTATAAACTAAAGAAAGATAACATAAATAAAAGTACATTAGCATCATTTATTCCTTTTGATAGCCAAGAAGTAGTTGGAATTTCTTGACCAAAAACACATTTTCTCTATTGAATTTGCTTCATTTCTCAACGACTCAACGAAAAATAAAACCCAAGTCCAACGGTTTACATTGACCTTGATCAATATAATGGAAAATTTTAATTAATATTACTACATCGTTTTCCGAATTATCATCACTTTTATTATTTAGCGTGTGTTTGAAAAGAAATATACATTTTTGTCGTTGCTTTAAGCGATATTTTCCCTACTTTTATTGACTTCCAATGATATCAATAAAATTTTATAGGAGTAAATTATTCAAAAGAGGACATAAGAGGATAAATTGCAAAAATAATAATAATATAAGGGTAGTGGTGGAGCCGCATATTAGTTTGGTGGGGCAATTGCTCAATCTCACTTTATTGGAAGTACCATTGCTGCAATATAAAAATTACAAAAATAACTAATTTTTTCGCAGCAATAATTAAGACAAATAGGGGCAACGATAAGAATAAACTAAACGGAGGATGTTAACTGCACATATTATGTACATACATAAAGTGTTTTATGTGGCCACTCAAATGTTATTTTACAAAAATATCCTTATTATATTATGTCATTTTCCTTTCTCCTCTCTCCTCTCTTTACCCCACGTCTGCTCTTCTTTTTTTTCTTTTTTGTTTTTCTGTTTTTCCTTTTTCTTAAATATTTTTCTTTTAACTAATTTAATTTTTGTATTTTTATTTTTGACAACTCTATTTTTTTTTTAAAATTACCCTATCATTTTCACTATTAAGCATTTTAACCCATTAAACTTAATAGTTAGTATTCTTATTTATTCAATTTTTTAAAATAATAATAACTTTTGTTTTCTTACTTTCTTTTTCGCCAAACACAAAAGAGAACTTAACCTTTTATATTTTTCGCCATTAAAATTTATTCATTAAATTTTTTGCCAAACCCATTTTTTCATAATAAAATTATTATTATTATTATTATTATTATTATTATGAGAAAAATGAATAAATTATAATCCAAAATTAAGAGAAAAAATTAGATGATTCGTTTTGTAGTGAAATGGGTTTCACATATGCAATTTCTAAAGCCAAAAAAAATATTAGAGAAAGTCAAAACTGAAAGAAAAAAAATTTAATTAGTGTAGGAAGAAGGAAACTAAATTGTAGAACAAATAATGGTAGATGAGATTTTAAAAAAAATTGATTGCAGGAGAGATGAGAGAGGAGGGAGGAAAGACAAGATAGGAGAAAAGAAATAAGTATAATACAATAAGGATATTTTTGTAAAATAACATCTGATTAGCCCACATAAACTATTTTATGTGCATATTTTTTTGCTAAACTAAAGGATAAACTAAATTTGTATTTTATTCAAAAAAATTTGAATATCTTACATCACCAGACATTAAGAGTTTGATTCCGCCGTAGATAAGATGTTTAACCTTAAATTCACGACATAGTCTCATAAGCCTACTTTAAATTATTGCTCATCATGAATTAGGGAATAATCTAATGCAACGCCAACCCATTTGTGCCCTAATCTACTCACCTAAGATGCTTGCTTAACGTTGGAAAATCTTGTGTTTTAGTAAACCTAATCAACGGTGGGATTTTGGTGTTTTATTAAACTAGTTCATGATCATCATCAATCACTTTTTTTAGATTGACTTCAAGAAAATAACCAAGTTTCATCCCCTAATAATTCAACTTGCAATTTTATTAATGCCAAAATTCTAGTTTGATTTGTTTAAAAAAGAATTAAATTTTTTTATTAATGGCATTGGAAATCGTCCAATATTAAAAAATTCTAGTTCAATTTGATTTGGCTGAATTGTTGCTAAAGCAAATATATATTATAGCATAAAATAATAATGAACAAATTAGTAATTAATGAAATGTTGCTAAACTAACCAATTGTGTGAGGACATTTTTGTTGTCCATATGGTTGGTGGATGCATTTATGGGCCAACAACTTTTTTATTGCACAAATAGACTTTAAGAAAATTAAAATCACTTAAATAATGCATTTTTTTCTAAATTTTTTTATTGGAAAAATAAAAGTAGTGGAATTTGATTAGTGCTGCCTAATATCCATAATCTAAAAAAAAATATTCTAACTCCCTTGTTAGTAATTACTCTCTATTCTATGGGAAGAGTTGTATTTCTAACACTAAAATCAGTACTAGGAACGTGACTCTTTTAATGAGGCGAAGAAAATAGTATATTGAATTTTTTTTTTTTTTGAAAATTAAAATTTTATTAATGGCGTTGGAAATCGTCCAACAACGTTTGACAGAAGACAAAGACAACTGATTATAATATATTTGATCTGATAATTAACATATCTGAACATCAATAGTGTATCTAATATACTAAACTGCAAATCTATACCTAGTATAGATCTTACCATAGTAGAATTATATCGCTGAACAAATCTCGTACCGATAGTCACGGATCTGTCACTAATTGCTGATAAAAGCTTCAAAACTACATCTTCAAATGAGTCTTCATACGTCATGACCATGAATGGAATCATCATAACCAGGAAGAAAATCACCATATATGGAGAACGAAACACCATAAATAGAGAGAAACTCCATAAACGGAGAGAAAAACAACATAAATATGGATAAAATTAAAATTAACGCAAACTAAACAAAATATAGCAAGAACAAAAGTACGTAGAGTTGTTTCCCTCATCCTCCGATGAAGGAGGATGAGGGAAGAAGACGATGAAAGTTAGGGTTTAGAGAGAGATGAGGAGAGGGGGCTGCCAAAATGAAATAGTATACTGAATTAGTTGAACTACATTGTCAAAATAAATGACTAAGTTATTCATTCCTTATAATTATGGTGATGGTTATTCATTCCTCTTGAATTATATCACTTTTCTATTTTGGCCCCATCGTTTTCGATTGTGCTTATTATGTTCCATTTTAGACAATTTCACCTAGGGGTGGCCAATTTGTGTTCTGGTTAGTATGTTCGAATTGGCAGATTTTTGTGTCGACACTTATCAACTCTAATTTTACCATTTTAATTCTTTGTATTCTTCATTTCAATCTATTTATATAGCCTGTGAATATTTTAGGTTCGTTTCGAGATTTCGTGTTGTAATATAAATTATTCGTGTCAAGTTTGATTTGGCAAGTTTTCGTGTTCGACACTCTTCAACCCTAACATTACCCTGTTAATTATTCATGTTTTTCGTGTCAACCCATTTAACATGCGAATCTGCCAAGGCTCAACCGTACTCCATTTCTGTTGCGTCAAGATTTCGTGTAGTGTCAGAAATTGAAACTATTTTGGTCATTTTTCAATTTTAATCAACAATTTATGCTAGCTAGCAAAAATAATGGAATCTATATGCTTAAGAATTTTATTTTTGCCAATGTAATATAATTGTCTTTCACAGAGCAAATCACATAATAATATATGTACAAAGCACAAACAACAAAAGATACAACCAAATCAAGCGTCAAGAAAATATATTCCAAAGTGTTTTGCCCATTGTTTCATGAATTTAGCCAAAGCGAAGGATTTCCCAACATATTTTATGCCTATCCCACAAATTATAAATAATCAAAATCCTCAAATTTGTCATCAGATTCAAGGGCCTTAAAATTAACCTTAAACAACATGGGACATTTTAATGATTAAGAAAGATTCCTTGAAGGCATCAATTAATCAAAATATATGTTAATTAATTAATTTTTAATTTTACAGATAAGAAAGTTTATTAATTATGGACTTTGTCATAACTGCAAATAATTCTTACAGAAAGGATATAGTAGTTGGGATTTAGATACTAATTAATGATTATTATGTTTTATTTTAGACTTTATGAGTGATGATTTGGAGCAAGAATCTTTGATTAATTAAACTGTGATTTGTATCATAAATCCTGCACAGATCGGACTAGTTGCATGTGGTTAGACAACCCATTGGTTCTCTAATCTAAGTTGTTTTCATATTTTAATTATAATACAACCCATAATCTCTTTGTTTGATTGTCATTTAATTTTTGCGTGTGTAGGTGAAACGAGAGATAAACACGATAAAGATTGTTTGGCCACGTACACTAACATAGAAAGGTCCATTGGAGGCGCACATTTGAAGGCGGCCGGTTACTACAAACCCGCCTCCAATACTGAAACACGAGGTATTGGAGGCGGGTTTTAGCGGCTGGAGTATTGGAAAAACCCACCTCCAATACTCCATATAGAGGAGGGTGGATTATTGGAGGTGGGTTTTCAGAAACCCGCCTCCAATAATATAGAGTATTGGAGGCGGGTTTGGAAAAACCTACCTCCAATAATCCAGCCGTGCACTTCACTATTGGAGGAGGGTTTTCAGAAATGAAAAATTGAAAGTTAAAAATAATTTGAAAATTTGTCAAGGTTTGAGCAAGGGCGATAAATTAGTAGTTTAAATGGAAATCACAACTTTTATAGAAAACAAATCTGATAGATACTTAAAAGAGAAAATTAGTAGATAATAAAAACGCACAAATTTTAAAAGGAAATATATATAAATATATACTTTCAATTTTGACTTTAAATACATGAGTATATGTAGTCTGGAGTTAAATTTAGTGTGCAAGAGTCAAGTGCTTCTGCAGGCGTGGGTTTCATTCACACTGGAGCCATAAATTGAAGCAAGAGAAATTAGATTTTGTGTTGTTGACAACTGCCTCCAATACTCTCAAAGGAGGCGGGTTTATAAATCCGCCTCCTTTGTTCCGCGGCCATTGAAGGCGGGTACCGGGTCATGGTGCGTAGAAAACCCTTAAATGCCAATGTATGATAATTAAGTAGAAACCATGGAGGGATTAACTAATATTAAAAGAGAAAAGGAAAAACTTGAAAATGGGAAAGTAATTTTTTTTTTTAATGAAATGTTAATTGAAAAAGTAACCTTAAAAAATGAGATGTTACATTTAAGTATAAATAAAATAACGTCTTGAACGCACACGATTGTAATACATTACGTATATTGCGGGCCAACATAGTAGGATAAAAGTTTTGATTTAGTGTCAATTGTAATTGCTATTCTATAATCGACAATCTGTACCTTGACATGAACATTGACATTAATCTAACATGTGTTCTAATCAGAATCAAATTCGGCACTAATTGTTTTATTTAGTACAAATAATTTCTCAAGTCGTGTTTGAATCTCCAATGCTACACTAATAAAATGAACCATCTCCATCCAAAACATTGATTCTAGGAGACAAACTTTATTTCCTAATACGTACATTAGTTCCTTATCTTGCCTATGAAAAAGAAAAAAGAAAAAAAAGGATAATGGTGACAATTATTGTGCACATAATAGAATCTTTATATTATGTTTTACTGTATTACCCTTGAGTATAATTTCAATATGGAATGTTACCTAGATAATTAATAATAGAAATAAAAACGATTTGGATTCTTTAATTACATTTTAGTTTCCATAAAGTGTGTGTGTTTACATTCTGTTCATAAATATTCATGGTAAATACAAAGAACATGCCTATTTTAATTAATAGAGGGATGCATTTTTTATTATTATTTTTTTTTTAGGGTCGAGGGCAATCGGTATTAAGAGAAGGGCTAGCCTTTGAAAAAAATAGGGCAATCAGTATTAACTGAAAGGGCAGCGCTCAATTCGGTTTGAAAAATATTTTTCTCTCTCCGGAATATTACCCATAGCTCACTTATTCAAGGTGAAGTTCTTAAACTTTTTTTCCCAACTCCGGAACTAAAATAAAAAAAATATTTTCGAGTTCATTTTGATGAAAAAATGGGGTGGAGGGCAATCATTAATCAAAGAAAGGGTTGCATTTGAAAAAAGGAGGGCAATCGGTATTAACTGGGAGGGCAGTCTCAATTCGGTGCGAAAAATATTTTTCTCGCTCCCGGAATATTAGCCATAGATTACTTAATCTCGGCGAATTTAGCCAAGAACAAAATATGCTATTGTAGATAAAGAAATCGAAACAATAAATTAAATATTTGAAACCGGAATTAACAACACAGTCAATAAAAAGGCACTCCTCCATTGATTAAATATGAGAGAAAAAAATCGAAACAAAAAATAAAATAAAATAAAACAGTGAAGAAACTGAATGATAAATCCATTGATAATATATTGTATCAAAGGATATGGCATTAACGAGAATTAAAAAAATAAAAATTAATTAATTAGAATCGAAATTAAAAACAAAATCAATCAAAATCAAAAAAGCACCATTGCATCAATTAAAATGGGAATGTTCATTTTATTTACCATGAATAGTTATGTATACCATGTAAACATTCTCACTTTATGAAAACTAAAATCTAATTAAATAATTCACATCATTTTTATTTTTATTATTAATTATATAAGTGACATTCAGTATTGAAATTGTACTCAAGGGTAATAAGGTAAAACATAGTATAAAGATTCTATTATGTGCCACATAATAAGTGCAAATAACGGCATCAAAAAAAAAAAATGTCCCATAACGTTTGTGCTTTCCTAATAAACTAGCCATTAATTCTTCCACTTGGGACTTTAAAACCAGATAAATTTATGGCCTAAAAGTTGCAAGCACAAGATGGAATTCCAAAGATAAAATTGGTGGAAAAATAGGAAAAAGAAGAAACAGTGGAGAGGACATACATAGGACCACAATCTCATCCAACCGTATACAACATTTTGTAACGGATAAATACTAAACAGAAGAAAAGGCTTTGTAAGCAAACATGTCTCAATTCCTAAGTGGGATCAATTTGGGTGCAGGATCGGATCGTAAGATCCTGCACGAAATGTGCAACTTTAAAATTACTGATAAATTATAAAAATTACTCTTATTTAAATCATTCTAACAAATTTTTATAGTATTGAAAGTATAATCGATTTGGTGTTTTGAGATCGTAATATCGTACAATCTTACGATACGTATCGCGATACTGCAAACTATAGTCTCGATAGATAAAACTTTTACAAAACACCCAGAGTGGATTTTATTAGTACGAATTTGTACCAAAGTTTCCAACGTTGGTACATATCTTGGTATATGACCTATTACATTAACAAATGTCCCAATTCATAAGATATACTCGTATAGTTTTGCTGTTTTTTAAGAAAATAAAATCTATATAGTTGCGGCTCAAACTCTAACATGTGCCACGAAAGTATAAAATAGTACAAGTTTAATTATCAAAATGTACAAAATGAACTTATTCTTTACGCTTTATTTCTATTTATATATTAATCACTTGTCGTCAATATAGAATTCCAATGGAAAACTTACATCTTGACCTTATTAAAGTTGGTAAAGAGTCACATTTATTGATAAGATTGTGGTTTAGACTGTGGATAAACCAGATAATGATGAAATTGCACCCAAAACCCAATACTCTTAGTTGAAGATTGAGACCTAACTTATTCTTATCTTTTGCTCAACATTATCCAACAATATATAGTTTTAATTTCCCAAGTTCTTAGATGAATCTAACATAAGCAATTAATTTTCCAATTAAATACTCCCACTCACATTGAGGACTCAATCGTTTATTAACATTTTTTCAATGGCGGTAGGTTTCATTGGGCCTTTTATTTTCTCATGTTCGAATCCCTTATACCCCTAATTTTGTACTAATTTTATGCCGCAACCTTGAAATATGTGTTTTAAGGTTTATTCATAATTTTTCTACATACTTCACAGTTAGAATACATAATTAGTATTGAGCTGGTGGAATTGTAGAGGTATCAATTCCTTACGTGACACGAAAATTAATATCAATGTAGCATATTATAATCAGATTCGCCAATACGGACATGATTTGAAATATCATCCTTAAAAAACAATTTTTGACGTTATTTGATGTGACACAAAAATTATAATCAAACTTAATACTTAATACGTTATAAGTAACTCTAAACACGACACGATTGTCAGGACTGGATAAGAGTATATCTCTTCCCCTAGTTACACATAAAACGGTTAAAAAGTTGTGTGGTTTCTTGTGGGCTTGGCAATCCTATGAGAATGGAATTTACACTTCACAAGCAATCTCTCCCATTCCATGAGCATGGATCATCAAATAGAAATACTGAAATAGTGGGAAGAAAACTTAGAAAAGAGATAGAGAAATATAGAGTAGGTGGACAGTTGCTTTCATAAAGGTATTATTATTGTCAAACTTTGGGCAATTGCTTTTATTATTTGCTTTGGACAACAAAGTGGACCCTACTCTTGCTAATTTTTATATAGTAAATATATATATATTATATTATTTATTTATTTTATTTAACAGATAAAGAAAGTGACCCCACAACTGTGTAATTTGGTTGTGAAAGAACTTTGTAATTGACCCTACACACAGACACAATATTATGATATACACAGAAAAGAAAACCCCACCACAATGATTGTAAGAGTTTAAAATTAAATCAATTTGTATATATATTATTATTAGGAGCAAAGACAATGTATAAACGAGGTTGTTGTGATGAATAACGAGTCATTTAAATGTCTGAGTTTTAATTTTTACCTCAGCTGATTTGTGCATTTGTTGGTAGGACCTTGCATGTGGTCGTCCCAACTTTTTTCTTCCCCTCTCGCAGTCCCCTGACATTCACATTGTAATAATTGAAGATTAAAAAAATAGAGGACATTATTATTCTTGTTATTATATAGTCAAAAAAAATTATTAAAATCCCACTTATTATTACTCCTAGTGTATACCCTTGAATAATTCAACAGATCATAATATGCTTTTCATTATTTCAGGACAAATAATAAATAAATAAAGAGAGTATCAAATAGGGTACCTCTTGATTAAAATATTTTGTTATCATTGCTATTCTTATTTGATGTCACAAAAGTACAAGACATGTGTTTTAGTATAAATTCAATTTTTATTTTTGTAAAACAAAGGGTATGACATTTATATTAAGCTCTCTACTTTGAAAATTCTTTTTAAAAAAAGTATTATTTCTTAGTATTAAATAAAAAGTTTAATTATTTGATAAGGTAAAAATATATTTATATATATTTGAAAAATAACCGATTAAGTGATGGACAGATTTAATGGTTCTAATTATTAATAATTAATTAGGATCCAACAAATTACCTCAGAGGTGCAATATATTTTACACTTTTCGTACCATTAAAAGAATTATTTTCTTTAAAAAAAATAATTATTTTTCCCTAATAAATTTTACATTTTAAAAAGTATACTATTTTAGTGGAAATATTATCTAATTTCTTCTCTTGTTTTTTTTTATAGAGTGAACGACATTTAATATACCTTTACTTTTCGATTGTGTCCGCTTTGATACCTATACTTTTTTTGTAGACACGAATGTACCTATACTAATTAAAGGGACCAAAAATGTACTTTGCCGTTAACTCCGGTTAATTTTGACGGAATTGTTTTTTTTAGGGGGTATTTTAGTCATTTCACTATTCATTTTCACTGTTCATCCTCTTCCTCCCCAAATTTATGCACCCTTCCTCCTCCGCCACCTTGCCCCTTTTCTCCATCCAATTAAAGAGCAGAAACAGCAACATCAACAGTTAAACAACAACAACCAGAAAGAGAATGGAAAATGAAGCAAACGTAATCATCAAAGGCTCGATTGCAGGGTTCCCTTGACGAAGACGAAGACGACGACGATGGGGAAGAAGGAGGACGACGAAAACAAGGTTCGATTGCAGAACCGAAGTTCTGCAATCGAAATTGTAGAGCTTTGGAGGGCCAAAAATAAGAAGAAAAAAAGTTTTAAAAAAAAAACAGCAACATTCTTGGACGACGACGATGGCGGCGACAAGAGGGAGGAAGGGAGATAGGAAGACGACGGAGAAGGGAGCAAAGTGGCAGCTAGTGTCGGGGGACACCACAAAGAAAAAAAACAAAGAAGAAGAAGAAGAAGAAGGAAGAAGGAAGAAGACGATGAACAGTGAAAGGACAAAAATGGCATGTGATGTTAATTCCGTTAAGTCTAATAGAGAGATAACAGCAAAGTGCCTTTTTGGCCCCTTTAAATTAGTTTAGTTACAATCGTGGCTACAAAAAGTTTAGGTATCGAAGCAGACACTTTTGAAAAGTAAAGGGTATATTAAGCTCTCTACTTAGAAAATTCTTTTTAAAAAAAGTATTATTTCTTAGTATCAAATAAAAAGTTTAATTATTTGATAAGGTAAAAATATATTTATATATATTTGAAAAATGACCGATTAAGTGACGGACAGATTTAGTAGTTCTAATTATTAATAATTAATTAGGATCCAACAAATTACCTCTATATTTTACACCTTTCGTATAATTAAAAGAATTATTTTCTTTTAAAAAATTGTTATTTTTCCCTAACAAATTTTACATTTTAAAAAGTATACTATTTTAGTGGAAATATGACCTAATTTCTTCTCTTGTTTTTTATAATATGACTATCAATTTCAGACAAAAAATAAATAAAATTATTTATATTGAACTAACAAAGGAATATACAATACGTAATTGATGGGCCTATTTTAATTCCATAGGGTTAATTATTAGAAAATGCTTCTTTTTTGCTAATGAAAAATTAAGCCATAAAGGCAGACAGTGCCCCCAAGCTGGGTTCTACAAGACCGAAAAGAGTAATAATTGGATGTAATTATACGTATTTTTGATTAATAAAAAAAAATATTCACAGAATATTCTTTTTATTTTTATTAGTATTATTATTTATTTTATTTCACGGAATATTCTATTTACCAAGAGGAAAAAAAATTCCAAATTCCAATTAGATCGGATATTTTTATTTATTCCATAAAAGAAACCCTTCTTTAGTTTTATAATTTTTTATTTCATATTTGTTAATATTAATTTTCATTGATTTCTGGAAGAAAATAAATGAAAAAAGAAAAAGTGACAATCCAAATCACCAGTTAATTAAAGCAACTTTAGGAAAAGAAAGTTGTAGAAGTATCATTAATTTTTCCGATTCAAAAGGCCAAACAAGCAATTCATAAAATCTGTGGGTAATTATGGTTAGCTAGCATATGACTAAACCAACCTTAATTTCGGTGTTTCTTTCGTTCAGTGTTATTGCTTGAAGCATGTCGACCTTTCTAGAAAATTCTACACACATAAAACTTATAAGGTTCGGGACTTTCATATTACGATAATAATAAAAGATTGAGTTACACTCATTGTTCTTTATGGATCAACTATTCGACCTAATTATTTCATTACGTCAATTGTATCAGAAAGTATATCTAACTAATTTTGAGATAAATTTATATTTTTGTACTGTAATTTCTTTTGTATTCGATGTGGTACCACTAAGATCTGAACCTTTATTTTTTGAAAGATGAAAGATCGATTAACAATAATTAAAATTAATTTCACTTTGTTTTTCATTTTGTTATAAATAATGAAATTAAGGACTAGTTACGTATTTGAAAAGATTTATCTATCAATTTTCCCATAAGATTTTTGAATACCCTTTGATTTATGTTTATTCTTTCGACTGACATGAATTGATATAGAATATAACCAAATTAGGGAACGCATTAGAAATATTGACTAAATCAAAATGAATATATTAATAGTAGTCAGAAAGTTCGTATGAATATTGATAGTTTTTTCGAACAATAATGATACACATTTTAACTAATTATGACAATTTTTTTTTTACACGAAGAGATGTGGTATGCATTTTGTTCAATATAGGTTGCTGAGGCGAGGGACCCGTCAAGGCTAAAAGGCTCATCAAGGTGAAAGGTCCAAGACGAGGTCCTCTCATCACTGTCCGCGCCGACTGATGATCTTATCCAATCTCACTCTAATCGAAGAAACAGTTTATGGAAGATGAGAAGAAATCAATCTGTTAGATGATTAGTCGAGGTCTGGAAGGAAGATTGCGTAGTTTGGTTGAGAAAGATATGTTAGGATTCTTGGCAATAAATACACTTCATACTTCTAATGAAAAGATAATAGAATACTCACTAGTGATTCGTGATATATTATATATCTTGCCGATAATTGATTTTATCATCAGAGTTAGTTCTCAATCGCAAGTTACACACAAAGGAGGAGATCAATGGCCTCGGCAAGGGAGGAGAGGCCATCGTCACATTCATTCATCAACAATATAATATTAATAATTATTTTTATAAAAATGTAGTTAGTGTATATATATGTCACGTCATATTCTATTAAAAAGTGATGATTAATTAGTTGAGAATTGTATCATTACTCGAGGTGAATGTAACTTAACACTATTAGGGACAGTTTGTAGAAATCACAAGTGACCAACTATACAACCAAAGTAGCTCAGCCACTACCAAACATGTCTAGCCTAACTGGCAAAAACATGTGAGGTACCATTTACCGCAGCGGGAGGTCCTGGGTTCGAGTCCGGCGGACAACAACTTAAGGGGACTTTCCCTGCAAATTTAAGGGGTTGACGGGGTTCGAATCTGGGCTTCCCGTTAGCACCCTTTTGCCCTCAGGGGCTTAGCTCAGTTGGTAACTTGGCAGCAGATTGCAGCCAAGGACGCAGGATCGAGCCCTGGCAGCCGCAGTGTGGGATTTTCATCCCCCCAATGTGGGGGGTGGATCCTTGTGGGCACCAGGCACTGGTCCTCCTGCCAAGGTTACCGCTGAGTCACCCTGATTTACCTCCCACACGAGGCTCATGGGGCTGGGCGGTGTGGGCCCTGCGGGCGAAGGATATCGCCTTTTGCAGCCAAAGTAGCTCAGCCACAGTACACACTTTCTTTTCTTTTTTTTTTGCAGTGAACAGAAAATCAGTAATTAAAGCTGCCAAATAATTATACTCCGTACTGTGATTATTAATCATTTCAACTAGCTTCCAAAATATTCCTTTCTTTTTTTCTCAACTATTAAATTTACCCAAACCCACATTAATTTAAATGTTTCGCCTTTTATGCACCTTTCTAGAAGCAAAATTATTGGAATTTTTTTTTAATTTTAACTTTTTATATAAGTAATTATATACATAGTAATAATATCATAACAATTTTATACAAAATGAAAGGACGTAAAAAATTTGAGAATGATAAGAAGTGGAATTTCAATTTCCTCCTACAAATGTCAATTTGTTATGGCTTCACATTTGCCATTTAAAAAACTATAGTGATTTTGTAAATATAGAAAGGCAACCAAAGTGAGTTATAACAATAGTATTAATTTCTGGTTGAACGAGTCATGTTTTTAATAATGAAAATGATATTAAAATTATATTATTTTCAGTGAGACGAATAGAGTATGTACCTTCTTTTCTTTTCTTCAAAAGTTTTCTACTCTATCCATATGAAGAAGAAGAAAAAAAAAAAGGAAAAAAAAAGAAAGAGTCATATTAATTGGTAGGCAAATGTAGATTAAAGGGTAAGAGTAAAATTGAAAGTAAAGTGTCATGTTCTCACTATACTTATTTTGAAAATTAAATAATTCCCCAAGGTAAAAACTATTTTGAACTCAATAGAGTACATTTATCGTATTCTCTCTGTTTCATTTTAAAAAAAAAATTTATAATATTATTTTCAATAATATAAAGTGATCGGATTCTTCTAATGGAACGAAAAAAAGTATAATTTTTCCAAAAAAATAATATTATTAATAGTCTTTTTTCATTTTAAAGAAAAGGTGACTCTTCATCTTCAAGAATAAAATTTTTAAAATTAAAAAAAAAAAGAGTGATTATGTGTAAAAATGCCGACAATTTGTCTTCCTATGAGTTAATCCCAATTAAAGAAAAACTTGAAAAATGGAAAATGAAATGCAACTCTAACTCTAAGATCAAGCCCAACCGTGTTTAGCAGGAAACAAATGGTCAACATAGGACCAAACCCAAGAAAGTCAATATTCTTTGCTTTGGAGATCTTAATAACACATTACTTAATTAATTTTAAGTAACCAAAAAAATAACCGAAAAAATAAAATATTAATAATACTAACAAAAGGAAAAAAGTGGGTACTCACAAAAGTCACCATCCCCATGTAAATCTACCACGTGTAAATGCTTCTCCAAAACTCTCACTCACCACATAAAAAAATTTATATTGACGCGTTTGAGAGTTCCATGGCTCGCATACGAAGTTTAACTAGATGCTGATGTAACACGGTGAGTTTAATTTCTGAAGTATTACGTACTAAGTGTAGCATTTAGCGAGTTAAATTCAGCCTCTTAACTGTTTTAGCTTTATAACAATACCAAGTATCGCTTTTACTGAAGAAAAAACACACCGTGAGTTTAACAATTGAAATATCACGTACTACTATCAAACGGACATATATGAAACTCGCTTCTTCTTTTTTTTCTTTTTTTTTCTTTCCCCTTTTTGCTTGTTCTTTTGGATGTTTTGAAAACGATTTTAAAAATAAGTTTTAGAAAATAATTTTATAATGTAAAAAGTGTATTGAAAATATAAAAAGTAAATATTGAATAGTAAAAAATTTTATTTAAAATAATGAAATATAATTAAAATATATTAAATTTACTTGAAACCAAAATCGTTTTTAAAACGAAACAAAAAGAAAATGCCCTTAACTTTTACCCAATCTCGTAAAGAATAAAAAAGCCATCCCTCCCTGTCTCTCCCACCACACTCATGAGTTGTCTAGTCAATTTCAGAGGAAAAAGCTCTCACCAAAAAGAAATTATTATTTTTTTAATTTTTAAACAAAAGAGAGAAATATTGGAAAAGTAAAAGTAAAAGGCAGCAACAGCCAAGTTTTTACTAACTCCCAAAAGTGTAACAATCCGAAATTTAAAAAAAAAAAACCGGGCTTTCACGAATTTCACTAATCCAATCCACCTAACCTAATTAAAGCATCTTAGATCTGTGGATATTATTATTATTATTATTATTATTAGCGTTGAACTTCTCCCTTTTTTTTTCGAGTAACGTAACTACACACAACTTCCTACCTAGTATTTTATTTACATTCTCATAACCACATCTATGTATAGAAACGAGATAGTGCTTTAACGATTGTGATATTTAGCGGATTACTCAGATGTCGGAAGTTCGACTTTTACCTGTCAGTTCTACCTATTTAGAGTGCAAGCTGATTAACATACTATTGATTTTTATAGATGTACCAATGTTCTGATTTCATATTTATCATTTGTTTAAGATTAAAAAAATTTATTTGGAAAATATAAAAAAGTAGGTTAAATATATATATATTTTTATAATATACTTCCTCCAATCCAAAATAAGTATATATATATATATATATATTTTATATTTGTGATGGATTCATATTTGTAATACAAAAATCCAGTTTTGAGAGAAGATTAATAATAGGAAGATGAGTTTCCATTTCACCATTTGTTACCAACTATATTCAATATTTTTATTTTATCTTATAATTATTATTCTTTTTTATATTATTAATTATGATCAGTTTAAACCTTACATTGGATATGACTTAGGAGAAGGAGGAAGAAATTGTTGCATCTCACTAAAATCCTCTCACCCAGTACGAAAATGTTACAACCGTTTAAACATTTACTCGTATCATCGTGTTACAACAATTTTAGACTGCACAAAAATTCAATAACGTAGAAATCAAACCAAATAGTCGTTACGTTATAATTGCTTGAACATTTACTCGTCCCGTCCCGTGTCATAACTGTTTGACCCTGTACAAAAATATAATAATTTGAAATTCAAAATTTTACTTGTTCCATCATATATTACGATAGTTTTAACCCGTAAGGAAGAATGAATTAAACGCAACGTTAAATAATTCACGTGCGTTACAACCATTCCAACCATCCGAGTAAAATGTAGAGCACATCTAGGCTAGGAGGAGAATATTACTAGCATATCACGTTATTCTAATGTTACCTCCACTCTCTACACACCATTCAAGACAGCACGAGCCTCCCTGCCGTCGTCATCCCAATCTCATTCGCAACCCAACCCGACCCGATCCCCCAAAAAAACTAACTTCATTCTCTCCTCCCCATAACATATTCACTTCTTTCTTCAAGAACCCATAAAAAAAGTACACAAATTTATAAATTCACAAAAAAAAAAAACAAAAACACAGAAATCAAACACTGCTGTTGTTTCCTGGATAGGAACATTTGGATATGGATCTAACAACTGGTGTAGAGTTCAATATTCCATTGCTTACAAATTTAATCTTTTTTTCTTTTTTTTTTCTTTTTTACAGATTTTTTCATTCTATAGCTAGTTTATTGGCACAATGATGAATAATCATCTTCTTCCTTCTTACATACCCAAAAAAAAAGAAAAAAAAAAAAGGAAAATATCCGCTAATCTGTATAGAAACTCAGATTAAAGATTTACTAATGTACTATATTTTGTACTTCCAAAAAAGGTTAGAAAATTATTAAACCAGAAAAAAAAAAAAAAGGCAAAATTTTTAAGGCTTCTCTCGGAGGAGAGATGCCAATCCGGTGACCATAACCCGGTTGCTCCTTTCACAACTCAGGGGTTTCATCACCGGCGGTTGCCACGGCACGATCACAGGCGTCATCCCTTTTGCTTCTTCGCTGGGAATCTTCGCCGGCGATGCAAGAACCGACTTGGGTTCATCCGACGTGGAAAATTTCTCCCCAAAAATCAACTCATATTCTCCACACTCGGAGTCCTCCTCTACAACGGCCTCCGCCGGAGTCTCCTCCACAGTCATATCTTCAATTGCTTTCTCTTGGGGGGATTGAGTTCCGGTTTCTTCCACCGAACCGGCGTCGTTCTGAACCGGCGGCGACGGCAGGGTGGTGGTTCTGACGTGTGGGCTCAGCCACTTCGCCTTCATATACTCTGCTTTACGCCACGGAGCAATATGCATTCCTTTCTTCTTCAGACTCAATCTCGCCGCCTCCGAAACGATTGCTATAATCTGCTGCAAACGATCAATCCCGCCGACGAAAATGAACGGCAGGGATTGCAGGATGGCTTTGTAATTCCCCGTCGATCGGGCAATCTCGAACTCCGATCGGAAATCTACGTCGATCAACATCCTTTCCCCTTCCACGAACACATCAATGTACTCGTATTCACCTACATTTCAACATTGTGACGTTAAATTAACCGGAGCGCAGAAATAGGAGATAATCAATCAATCTAAGAGTGCCAAAAATCTAGCGAAAAGCCATTTCTAATCAAAACCCACAATTAGAAAGACATTGATGATCTATCTAAATAAGCCCGGCGACAAAACCAAAGTCCATCCACCAAAAAACTGTAATTTTTTGTTTAAGAAAACCTGGCCAGTATTCAAATCTTATCCAAACGAATTCGACCTTCTCAGTCACGTTTGAAAAAAGCCATTTAAAATACAGCGGAAAAAATAAGGGAGAGGCACAATCAAAAAGGGATCTTCAGAGGCCAATCTAAATTTTTTTTAAAAAAAACCCAAGAAAACAGAGATAGAGCTAGAGAGGGATGGAGGAAGTACCAGCTGGGATAGAGGAAGTTTTTTCCCATTTGGATTTACAGATTGAAGCATTGAAGCCAAGAGCCAAGAGTCCATCGGTAACAATTTTCCTCAAATCATCCTTCCTTTTACAAGTTTTGTTCTTTTCAACGATTTTTGAAGTATCAGCCAACAGATTTCTCTCCACAGTCGTGGAACACGGAATTAAGCTCTACAACCAACCCAAGAAAAAGCAAATTAATCAAAAAATTCAGCAGCAGTAACCAAATTTCAAGAAATTGAGTTAAAGAAAGTACTTTTCTTACCTTGAGAGAGTCAATGGAATCACTAAAGGAAGAATTCGTGTGAGTGACGGAATCCCCAAATCCAAAATCGAATTCATCATCGGAACTGTCATTGCTGTTCCCGTGGAAGCAATTGCATCTATTCCTCCCACATTTCTGAGTTGTCTGTGGCTTCTCAAAAGGGCTCTCCTCAATAAAGTTCTGCACCATTTTATCTAGACAAACTGAGCTGGGCTCGAATTCCGGTACCGCAGCGGCGACATCTTTTACTTCGCCGGAAACGACCGGCGGCTTATCGGCCGACGATATCCTCAGAACACTGTTGAATGGCCGATCAAAAAGCCGTTTGAGCCTCGATTTTAACACTGGAGGAGGCTTGGAGGATTCCCGGTACTCTTGTTCGGAACCGATCGGCTGAATCTTCATCGGAAAAGGCATCTTTTTGAACTCTACTCAAAATTCCCAAATAATCCCTCAAATTTCTCCCAAAATAAACCTCAATTATAAGTGGGGGGGAAAAAAAATTCAATCTCCTCAACTTTCTCAACTGAAGCTCACTTTTCTCACAGCAAAAGAAAAATAGGGGAAAAAAAAACTCCAACTAAATAAAAACCCAAAAAATAAAGTCTTTGAAGGTTTGTTTCATCCGATCATCGCTACAATCCATCTCATCCACCTCATCAAATTCTACTAGCATATCCACAAAGACTGAAGAGAAAGGGAAGAAAAAGAAGAGAGCTTTTTTTTTTCTAAATTGGCCGGAGAAAAACTGACAAGGAGGAAACTTTAGGGGTGTTCGTGGAACACATGACGGCGGTGAACTGAAACACGAGCATTTCCCTCAAGAACAAAAGGCCGTATCGCCGGAATATTCATTCCCGGCGAGGTCACTATCGCCGGTGATGAGATATTGAAAGGGGGCCTCTCTCCCTTCTTTTTCTTTCTCTCTCTTTCCTTAAATTTGAAGTTTTTTCTCTCAGAAGTAAAAATGATGAATGGATTGAGCTGAGCATGGCAGTCTATATAGGAAGAGGTCCAGATGCTGACTAGGATTGACCCCGCCAGGTGGAATCCGACGTGGAACAAATCATCCTGAAATTTTGGGTGGTGCTCACGTGACAGCAGGACGCGAAAATTTGTCGTTACCGTAACCCCCGGCTTCGTGACACGTCTAGAGAAATGGTTACGTGGAAGCATATTACTGGCCGAGTGGGAGTACGAAAGTACTATATTGCCCTCAAGTAGACGTCCGTGACCATTTTCACCTCCCTGCGTTACGGAGGTGAGTGTGATCATGGGAGATGGGTCGGACGGGTCGGGTCTGGTCGGATCGGATCAGGTCGGGTGTGAGGTTCCGAGAAAATTTTAACGTAAAAAGATGGATTAGGTGTGAAGTTTTGGCCCGTTTCGGGAGGGGCTCCTTTTTTGGGGTTAGTGGTTCAGACCTAATTGGAAGGATTAACAGTTGGTGGGACTGATCACTGGTCGGTTTAAATTTTGCAGTACTGATTGCTTTTCTTTATGGCTTGGGGGGTGGGGTGGGGTGGCGTGGGGTGGCGCGGGGTTGAGGAGGGGGTTTATGGAGAAGTTTAGGAGTGACAATTCATGTCGTATCCAGGTTAGCGATTCTCGTGTCAACACCTCTCAATTGTAACTTTACCATTATTTGTATTATTCTCGTCGACCTATTTAACCCACAAATATTTTGAATTCGTGTCGTGTTTTCGTATTATAGTATTAATTTCTCATGTCGGGTTCAGGTTAGCAAGTTCACGTCGACTTTCTCAACCCTAACTTTACCCGTTTAATTATTCGTGTTATTTGGGTCGATTCATATTACCAGCAAATCCGCTAAGGCTTAACCCTAACTCTCTTATATAGTGTAGGATTCGTATGATGTCAAAGATTGCAAGCCCTAGAGAAATTGTACATTGGTTTTCAATTTTATTTTTTTTTTTGGGAGAAGTTGTACTTTGTTTTTAATTTTTTAAATTTTTTTGGGGGAGAAGTTGTACCTTGGTTTTTAGGTGATGTAATGAGTAGTACAAATACTGTTGAATTACCTGAAAAGCACACAAGGCTTGTTGTACTTCATTTCATTATACCCCAAATATCCCTTACTAGTAGGGAAAAATGCATTATTGTTGACATTTAAAAATAATTTTAAAAACTACTCCATCAGTGTTATTAGAAGAGTCAGTTTTTGGGATAGGGGTGGTTCCCGGTCTAACCCCCTCCTCCATCTATGTTAGTAGTATATATTTAACTGTCAAAAAAATTATTTATTATGTTGCAATCCTTAGAAATTTTTTAATATATTTTCTGATTTCGCCGTTAAATGTGATTCACAAACAATTGTATTACTATATTATTTTAATGGGACGAAGACAGTACTTCTTGGTAATATTCTTGATAGCTATTTGTCTAAGAAAACAAATTCTATTTCTGAATTTTTATACATCAAAAATTGGGAAAATTCTATGTTGTTATTATTTGTTACCTTTTCCTTTTCCCTTTCCTAGTGAATTAAATAATATATACACAAAAAGATAAAATGCACTAACACTACACTATTTAAAAGTGTGATATAATATGTTTATTTCTAGTGTAACATTATTTGCTTTACTAATCCACTAAATGATTTTAATGAAAGTATTAATCATGCATGTGCATTTCAAAGTAGTACTCGAACAACTAAAGGTTTTTTTTTCATGTACAATTTACTATGCATTAAATTGGAAAACTTTGTGACCATCAAGGGTCGTCTTGGCAATCACGAATTGCCAAAAGACCTTCTTTTTTTTTTTTTTTCCCTTTTTGAGAATAGAAAATAGCATTAATTAAAAGAAAAATTATTAAGATAGTGAAAGAAAAAAAAATCAAAAACAGTCAGTAGTGATTGTGTGACATCCTTATGATATTTGTCGTTATAAAGTCAAGTTTTATATCGTACTTTATGACTTGCAAACAATTATAATACTGTTGGACATTTTTATTAAAACGGAAGAAATATATGTTCTCAAAGCTAAGCCCATTGTCCAGACTAATCCAACCCTCTAAACTATAACATTTATGTCTTTTTCGATCTCCATCGACTTCTTACTTTTCGAAATTCCTTCACTATGTCACCTTATTTGTATGAAATTCTCTTTTACATTTGAATTTAATGCAAAAATAGTTCAAGATGGCATTTTCATCATCAAAATCATGTGGATAAAGAAAATAAATGGAAAAATGGGAAAGAATGAAAGGGAAGTAGATGTGTATAGTGTATACTCAACTCAAGGCTACATTACGTAGGGTTTATGGGATGACATTAGAGACGTTACACTTCCATCGATCATTCCATGCCTTTTGGATTATGATGAAAGTCCATGCATTGGAATGGAGCCATATTTGTGGTCCAACTTCATGAATCATGAATGTACCATGGCATTCAATTTTTATGAGGTTTTGAATAAATATTGGATGAATATATATACATACATACATATATGCATTGTTTTCACCTTTGACTTATGAGATTATCTTGTTTATTTTTCGGTTTAATTGTATTCTACTAAAAGAGAAGAAGAAAGAAGTACTTGAATTGTCTTCTCGAACTATTTTAACGTAAGAGTAATGATATACTTAGCAAGCAACAAATCATAGCAATTTTTTGATAGCAACTCATGTAGCATGCATTCATTTGCCTATTATTTGATATTAATAAAAATGTAACCAATGAATGCATGCCACATGAATTGCTATCAAAAAGTTGCTATAATTTGTTGTTAAGACTATCATTATTCTTTAAACGTAGTGTATTATTTAGTCTTCATTCTTACCGTGAGTATCGATAGTATAGTGAATGACGTTATTAATATTTTCTAGAAATTGGTAAATTACATTTAGTTACTTTGAGATTTGGATAATTCGTAAGTTTTCTTATAACTACTAGTACTAGCATATGACTAAATCACGAGGTAAATTGATAATTTCTAGAAGATACTCCATGATAGTCATTATTACTACTTCACTACCAAGGGAAGTATTAGTAGTTTTCACAAAACTTGGGGATCAATTGATAATTTTCACAACTTTCAAGAAAAGTAAATGTAATTAATTACCTTTAAAAAACTTTCTTTTACATTTTGATGAACGGTTATTAATCAACACCGTTTCCATGAAATTTTGGTGGCTCAAATTTCAAAGAAAGCTGTGAATAAGGTGGTAATTAGTACACGAAAAGAAATCCAACTCCTTTAAAAAGATACCAACAATCAACTCACGCTAGCCGTTAGATGCTATAGCAACATTCAAATTCAAGAAGGGGAAACAAAACTACAAAAATTCTCTAAACTCACTCACTCTTGCATTCATTCATGGGAAATCAAATAGGATGGTCCAATGAACAAGTCTGTGTGTAATCAGTTGTAATGCATAACAGACTATTTAAATGTTGGTTGTTCGATCTTTACTTTAACTAATTTCTACTATATATATTTTCATACAAGCTAACAGAGGTGTACGTAGATGTCCAAACTTCTTCTTTTCCTTCCTTTTACCTAGTCTGATGACATCCAAATATAATAAATACGATAATGTAACAGTTGATGATTCAAAAAATATAATGATTCACGAAATATGACGTATTTTTTTCAGGGGAAAGAAATAATGTTGCCCTTGAGTGGATGAAGCTAGTTTCCAAGATGTAAACCAAAGCAAAGCAAAGCAATGAAGTGAAGTGATGAGGAATGGAAGACGCAACGTCGTCAGCAAGGACAATAACCATGAGTTTCTAAATAATGTATAGAAAATGGACTAGTGTACCATCTCTTCAGGACCATATCAGTTTTGGAGCTTTCTCCATGCTTTTCAATGTGCTTCTCTATTCCTATTTACCACCTCGTACGAACGAATTTCAGTTCAGATTATCTATCCAATTCAACGCTTCTTATTGTGTTCAATGATTAAAATTACGTAATTTTACTTAACAATTTTTACTCACCAAAATTGCTCTCATTTCTCACTTTGAATTACGAAGTTTTGATCGCTGAACACAATAATTTTGATACATGACTAAATTCTACAAACCCACCCAAAAGGACAAGCTCTTCCCCTCTCCCCTCAAAAATAGTGAAACCAAAACCACACAGTACCTCTAATTATTATTATTATTTATTTATTTTGGGCCTGTTCTTTTTGTTCTGTTTTGAAAACGGTTTTGGTTTCAACAGTAAATTTAATATATTTTAATCATATTTCATCATTTTCAATACAACTTTTTACTATTCAGCAGATACTTTTTACATTTTCAATACACTTTTTACATTATAAAACTATTTTCCAAAACTTGTTTTCAAAATTGTTTTCAAAACGATGAAAAAGAACATGTCCTTTACTTTAGGGTAAATTATAAGAACCCTTGAGGTTATTTTAAATTTCCTAATAGGTTTTGAGATTTTAAAAATTATCAACCACACCCTACATAGTGCAGATTAATTACTAAGCGAACTCTGAAGTTTTAAGAAATAGTACTCCCTGGGTTCGGAATTCGCACCACGAAAGGTCTAGTTGGTAATTTTTGAAAATTTAAGGTTTGTAAGGTGACTTGCACAAACAATTGTGGGTGATTTTTGTAATTTATGAATTATATTTACTCCTTTGAGATTTCACAAAACTATACAATGACCCACCTAAAATTTTAAAAAACTATCAATATCTCTTAAATATTAAAAATATTTCAATAACAAAAAAAAATCCCAAGGTTTGTTATGCTAATACCTCCGGATTTCTTTTGTTATGCTAATACTTTTTGTGTATGGTGTATTTAGTTTATCTTGTTATGTATCGAGATTATTAGCTACTTCATGCTTATGAGTTTTACCGTTCAAATATGGCGTATTAAGTTGAATCCTTAATATATCGCGCATCAAACAATCAAACAGTATAAAAGAACACTCGTGTAAAACCCTCGTGAGAGTGAATGTTATTTACCATATATAATTCCACAAATGTCATGGACATAGTTAACTTGCAGGTCGTGCTCACCCCATTCTTGTTTCTTTTACGGTTCTTCCTTCTTTGATTTACATGGGATCGATGATGGTAATTATTTCGTGAACAATGACAAAATATTAATTTCACACTGTAAATTTATTGGAGCTCTGTACAGAGTATTATTTATTACTCGGCGGTGAAAATGAAAGAGTATAAATACTACTAAGGCCACTTCCTTTCATCACAGCGGCTTTGCCCGTCGCATAAATTCCATGCGGCCAACGAACGATTCAATTTCTCCACAATGAGGCGTAGTCTGATCCCGAAAGTCTAATGGAACAAAATTATTTGTTATATATATTTATTTTTATTGTTTTGATTTTATTTTGTACAACTGTGGTATTCATCTTTCCAAAGCAGACCAATCAGAAATAAAATAAATAAACAAAACTCTCTATTTATTTATTTATTATTTATTTTAGTAAGAAATTTACGTTTTATCCTTAAATAGTACATAATGCATAATATCAAACTATTCAACGAATGCATGAAATAATTTGTCATCACATCGATAAGACATTAATGACGCAAGGGATATTTGGAAACGGTCCAATTAAAATTGTGACAGATGGGAAAGCATAATTGGGAAATAAATAAAGACAATAATCTAGTCAATTTACAACACCATCAAAGCTCAGAAAGAGTCGATTTTGGATTTTTTTTTTTTTTATACCCCCTTAATTTTTGTTACATAATCCGTCCGTTAGATAATACAAGAAGCATATCCCTTTCTTGTTGAAAAAATAAAATAAAATAGTATAGTCATGTTTCAAAATATGTTATTGTCAAAAAATGGATCCAATTTTTTTTTTCCACATCTTATAATGCATATCTTTTTTTATATGATTATATATGTAGAGTTCACTAATAATGTAATTAGAATGTAAATGCACATGTAGAAGAATAATAATAATAACAACAAAATGAACTCTTCTAATAGAACGGAGGGAGCAACTTATTATATATGTTAGATAATTTATTTATTAATTTTTTTTATTTTAATTAATTATAGATTATCCACCATATACAATATACTTAACCAAAATTTGACCCTTGCTTTGGCTTAAGATTAAGGTTGTCAATTTCTGACGCGACACGAAAACACGACAAAACCTTAAAAATGGTACTAACTAATACTTCCTCCGTCTCACTCAAAGAGTCCACTTTAAAATGTGTACAACTTATTATAAGTTGTGAGGTACAACACTTAAAATAAGTAATTTACCACCATATTTTTCGCTTATATTCTTACTTTAGAAGTAAGGGTTAATTGTGAACCACACATTGTAATATTAGTAAGGGTATGTAATGTAAATAAATTCACAGTGGACTCTTTAAATGCGACAAGAATTTTTTTTCTGAAAGTGGACTATTTGAATGGGACGGAAGGGGTAAATAAATTTGGATTTATAGCATTATAATCCAAAACCCAAATGTAATTGTTGATTTGGAATGATTAGAGGGTTCAAAAATTCTAGATATAAACAAATTAATTGAACTTTATATATAAATATATATTATTTATTAAAAAAAAATGAGTGGATCAAAATTTCATTTTGGCGTAAGCAATGGTTTGCCTGGTCTTCAGAATATATAATTATTAATTACTAGGACAATGAGACACATCCCTTTCCAAATAAATTATCCTCCATAGTGATCAACTACCCTTAGTTTGACCTGACACAATTCTTTTAAATAAACATAATATTACAGCTCAACACTCCAATATTAATTAATTAATATTCATTCAATTTATTTGGCTATTTTGATGTTTCCAACAAAGAAAGTTCAAGCTTCGTTATTATTATTATTATTTAATCTTATTATTTAAAATCAAATCTTATGATAATAAATATTAATAAACTTAAATTGTATATATACTATTAAATGTTTTCTTTTGTTATTAATGTATATAGAATTAAATTATATATAGTATCATAATTGTATGCTAAGATAGTGAGATGAAATGAATTAGTGGAGTGTATTAGCAACAGTGACAGTCAAATTTATATTGTATTAATTGATTGATTAGACATGGAGATTATTTAAGAGATTAAAGAAAATGTAATTAATTAATTAATTAAGCCGACCGATGATCGCTTGTGAAATTAATAAATATTGAATTTTAGTTTTAGCTTTTTTATTTTTATAAATTAAAAAAATTCATCTGTCACAGTTAAAGGATGCAAATATTAAAAAAATTGTGAAAATATCCATGCTCTAAGTTTTGACCCTTGGATTTTGACATTTGAGCTTCCCACTTAACCACTCCCTCTTTTTTTTTTTTTTTTTTGATTTCCTAATGATCCTCTTGTTTGATTAGCAATCCTAGCCAGGTGATATCTAAATTGATAATTAAGTTTATAATTGTTTCTTTTAGCAATTAAATTTAAAATTTAGGAAAGGAAAAAAGAAAAAAAAAAAACCCTTCATGAAGGATTTTGATCAAATAAATTTATTATAGAAAATAATTACTTTTTTATAGATTTTGTTGGATTATTAACTTACATTGTCTCTTGGAGACATGAGACATTATTAAAAATAAATAAATAAAAAATAAAGAGAAAAAGAGGGAGAAATTTTTTGGATTGTTTGTAAACCATGATGTGGGTAGATAGGGACTTCCCCTTGGTTTACTATTGCCTTTCCTTGATTTCAAGGCATCAAAGTAATTAATACTATGATTTTGTTACGTTACGAAATCATTTAGTAACGACTAATGCATCTAGATCATTATGAAATAACCGAATGATTATGTAACTAGACTGTACTTGTTTTACCTCGCCAAAATTTGACAATAGATGATTACGACCTTCCATTTTTGTCTTTTGGGAGGCATTAATTTTTCAACCTTCATTTTTTCCTTTAATTGTTGTTTGATAATTACAAAGATAGTTTTTACTATATTCTAAAATTTTCAAAATAGTACATCTTTTGATCAGTGAATCATCTATTAAACGAGAAATCTACAGTGTTACTCCAACGTATACTAGTGTCAATTATATATATATTTTTTAAAAATATGATAATTAAAAATACGGTATATATTTTGAAAACATACGAGGTAAAGGTAAATTAAATTATAAATAGAGAAGGGTAAAAAATAACTTAAAAATAATAACTTAGCTTTGATTCTTAATTTATTGTAGGAGATGCAATAATTTGTGTGGTAGTAGAGGGTCCAAGGAGTGCTTATTGTGAATTGCTTTTTCTTGCACGCATTTCCCACTATTTGTTATATAAAAAACTTATATTGCTCCCAAAAAAAAAAAAAAAAAAAAAAGTTAATTATCTGGAATAATGCCACACGAGTAGGTTTGTGGAAAGAGTGCACAGAAAACATGAATGTTAGAAATGGGATCAGCATTTATTGGTAATTTGCGACCCTACGCACGTGTGGATTTTGTATTTTACACTGACACGAGTACTTCTCTATGTAAAATACTAACCACACACTCGTGTGATATTATTCAAACCAATTTTTTCGTTAGAAGAATTTAATGATACATTTGTTTACAAGTCACACAATGTACAATTGCAATGTGGACTTTTTTAATGGAACGAAGGGAGGGTAACATTTATTGATTTTGTCAAATTATGTCACCTTGTTCTCGACCAAAAAAATGAGTACAAATTTGAGAAACTCTTTTGTTACTTGAAATTTGTTTAACATCTAAGAGGTAATGATAAATTTTAAAAACGTCAGGGGTAATGGTAGTTTCGTTGAATTTTAGAGAAGATAAATGTAATTTAATACCCTTTTTCTTTTTTCAAAACCTTGTACTCGACGGGTCTAACGGTCACGTATTGAATATAGCGTCTGAAGTAGTACCGTGATTATGTTATAAAAGCACATTTACCGAATGTAAACTAAAGTAACTAGAACGTAATTTAACATTTGAATCGAACATGACATTTGGGGTACATGTTAAATACCTTACCGTTTACACTATAGTCGAACTTTAAAAAATTAAATAATTCGTGGAATTTTTAATGTCTATGTAAGTTTGGGTTTATATTTTACTACTCCTTAATAAAAATGGTGAAATTTAGATGCGACCTCAAATATATTCAAACTATAAATCTTTTAGTACAATTAATGGGATTCCATTCCAATCCATTAACAAAAGAGAAAAAAAAAAAAAAAAGGAAAAGAAAATTTTCTGTAGTTGTAAATAAATTTTTAAAAAAATTAAAAAAGTCAACTTGTTCTAACTTTCACCTCTACAGTTTGACACAATAATTGGTTAGAGAAGGGGAAAAAAGCTAACGTTAGTGTTAGAGATTATAACCAGTGGGCCCTCAGTTAAAGTGATTGGACTTTTGAATAAACAAAAATTCAATAATAATAATTGGAAAAAAAAATTTTCATGACACGTCACTCATGGAAAATAATAAAATTAATAAATTTTGGTTCTCTACATTTCTTGGTCCCAATGTACTAATTAAAATACAAGTAACTGGAAGAAAGAAACATTGAAGAGCCAATCAAGGGTCGATGAATTAAATGGCTTTTGATGGACCTGTTTTTAACTTACATGGTCAAGTGGTAACATTCTCAATTTTTATTTTACCGTTTGAGAATTTGGGTGTAGTCATTAATCAGACCTGAAAATCAAATAATTCAATTCGTTTAACTTATATGATTTGGTTCGGTTAACTTAGTTGGTTTATCCGTTTAATAAACTCTCTTACTTACGAAAGTATTTCATTAGTAAGATCAAATTTAAGTGGAAAAAAAAAAATTCAAATAGATAAAACAAAAAACTTATATAAGTTAAAGATCTTGTGAATTCTACATTCTTCTTGTTGAAATTTGACACAATGCTTATTTTAGTCCATCAACATTCGACTCTTTGAGATTTGAGGGAGATGATGAAGCTTCTACAATACATTTTTTTCTTTTTTTCATTTCAAATTAAACGATAGGAGTATTTTAGACATTTCTATTAATTATTATCAAGAAACATTTAAATGATTCGTTAATGCTACAAATTAATCATGATATTCCTTAAAAGTGTTTCCCTTCTCAGATACAAGATAATTAATGGTGAGTTATAATCCAACAACAATTATTTTGAGGATACCAAAATCCTCCAAATTCAACTTGAAATGGTTAGAGTTTTTTTTTTTTTTTTACTATTATTTTTTAATTTGCATTTGGCGTATTACATTTAAAGTGACATGATTTTATTAAGAAGAATAATGCTATTTTATTTACTACAACTTGGTTTGACGTCATTATTATATATATATATATAATTTAGCACCATTACATCATACAATAGGCAGAATTGAAAAATAAAGGAATCGAACCTCCGACCTCTGAGTGGTCCTCTATACATCAGAATTGACCCATGAGTTATTTAGTGTGCTTTGCTCATATTTTTCATGTTTACTCTCTTGTAATATAGAAGTGGATCCCATGATGTGTCATGCGAGTCTCACCCTCGACTGTGAGAGGGTAAACATGAAAGACAATAGTATATAACATACTAAAGATCTAATCTCCATAACCGATGTGGCAATGACTCATTCCTATTTAACATCATTTTAGTAACACAAAAAGATATGATTCCTTTGTCACTATACAATATAAGAGAAAAATCATCTTATTTATAACATTGAACACTATTAAAATAGTGTCGTTTTGTTGAACGATATTACAAACATGACTTTTCTATCGACACGAAAGGGTGACAAAAGATCTTTTGTCACATTTGAAGCTGGCTCATAATGTGTTAGCACCGAAAAAACTTTTTTGCAACAATAAGTGAGATTTCCAAAGCAAGTCACTAAATCATGGAACAAATGATGAACACCAAATTGGTACAAACACCTTTTATTTTAATCTTTGGCTAAAACAAAAGAATAAAACAAATTAAGATGATCCAACTTTTGCTTTCTTTCCCATTATGAATCGGTCACTAAGTAAACCTAATCCATTAGACAAGTGTGTTGATGACAATTACCTCTGATAATGATAATGTCCCTTGAAATAATTGAACCAAAAACATTGCAACTTCAATAATAATAGGACTACTACTCATTACCTATCTCCTCTTTAATGACTTTGGGAACATGGGATTGTCATTAACTTTGGACTCTCTCCATTGCCACTTTTTTTTTTTTTTTTTTTTTTTTTTTTTTTTTTTTTTTTTCCTTAACCTTTTGTGTGACCTAGAGAAAAGTTTCAGGTAACATTTAGTGGTTCAGCGGTAATGCAAAAAAAATTCATGCTGAAGATTGCATGATCAAACGCATTCCCCGCTCATGGTATGTTTCAAGGCTATTAGAATAAAGAGAGAAAGGTTTCAAATTTCAAGAAATTATGCTCACGAGGGCCCAACTATTTCTACAACTCTTCTCCAACTTTGCTCAAAAAGTACATAGGTATTTACAAATTGTAATTAAGTGGATGTTGTCAAAGTGTTCAAATAGTGTATGCTTTCGTTTGTTTTTAAAGAAGTGTTTCTTTACAAGTTTAAGAGAAAAAAAAAAAAAAAGTAATTGGATGATGTGATCAATTATAGTAATTTCTATGGATAATGTTTTTATTTACAATTTTATGTTTATTTTGTTTGAATAACAAAACTTATAAAATAAATATGTGATATGAGATAAATGTTTATACAAACCCATTGTACGTTTTATGTAAAAATAAAAAAAATAAAAAAAACCCTTTGTATGTTCCTAAAGAGTCACTTTCTTTTCTTAAGAAAGAAAAGTGTACTCTCTCGATTAGTAGGCCGACAACGGTTGTTTGCGCGTATATTTTAAAAGTTGAGAATTTGACTTTCACTCGTCGTAAAAAAAACATAGTAATTTCTTAGCCTAGGCTATACCACTCTTATATTTCCTAAAAACTACCAACAAATTTAGAATTACATTAGGAAATTACAGTGCATTCACTAAATTAAGAAACAAAAGGACACCACCAATCTCATCTCCATTTGGAAACAAAACATAATCAAGACACACATGAACAAATGTCAATTCTTGAAAAGAGATGACCAAGTCAAATATATTAAAAAATTATTGGACAAATTTGGTCCAAATATTCGACTGTAATAACTAATAATTGATGTTAATGTATTAATGAAATTAGTTGTAAACAAGAAATCATTTTATAACTATTATTCCCTCAATCCTAAATGAAAATTATTTAATTAAAAAAAAATGTATAACTTAATATGAGTTTTAAACTAACACGACATATAATCGCATGTAATCCTATGAACCAAAGATATTAAAAAATGTTTGAAAATAGTTTTTTTTTTTTTTTTTTTCCTTCTTTCAAAGAAAGGAGATATTTTACAAGAAATTTATCTTGAAAGTGAGATACCATATAGGAATTTTGTGGAGCTCCTACATTCTTGGTGTGGCTCATAAAAATCAGCCAAATTAATTAAATTTTCTGGCATATTTTGGACTAAAAAAAAAAAAAATCAGTGTCTTTTTCCATCAAAGTTAAAGCAGTTGATGAAAGTGTATAAATGAGTGAGGAAGTGGGACATCTTTGCTTATATTTTACTGGTAGATGAGGCATCATAGTCCAAAAGCAACTTGAGAAATTATGATATTGATGCTACTTCTTCCAAATTATATATATACATATATATTTATACATTTCAATCATGATGAAAGAAATGGGGTCTTGAATTATTGTGTTGTATCACAATTATTTGATATCAAGATTACTTGAAACGTATGGAATAAGTATTTTCTTCATTGGAGATTAGGGTAAGTCAATGAAGAACAGTTTTTTCATTGAAGCGATTATACGATTTGAGTTTTAGACGTGTGAAATTGAACGTTACACGACGATTTAAGTATTTATTGACGCATTAAATCCGAATACGATTCAACAGGAATGTATATAGTTAAAGGTCAATGTAAGTTGTTGTCTCCCATTGGAGGTTTATTTATCTTGACGACAAAATGTGTGACTTTTGGATGTCTATATTATCTTGATTAGAATTTAGCTACATACTTTGAAATTTTTGTAAGACAAGAAATTTCAAAACCATGAAATATTTTATGAATTACTATATTTTAATCGAATTTTCTGATAAAATGACATCAATCGTAATCCAAAGCAATTAGTTTTATTCAGTGTGTTTGCATTAATGGTGCAATGCTCACATCAATTTCAAACCAGCCATGAAATGTGACAACTTATTCTTAATGTAGAAAAAAGAAGAAGAAGAAAAAAAACTATTAGTATATGAATTATTATTAATTTGTAAATCCTCTTCTTTTTCTGATTTATTTTTCATTTGGAAAAAAATTATATCCGACGCCTCTGACAATTTGACCGTGCACGTATTGAGTTTATGCTTTGATGAAAATTTGCATATCAAATGTGTTGCAGTTATGTTATTGAAACGCGCTTAACAAATTTAGCCTCTATTGTATCACATATTAAGTGTAGTCTATGGTATATCAAGTTTAACTATTGATGTATTGCGGTTATTAGTTTAGTTGTTGAAATATCGCGTATTGGGTTTAACGTATAAAGTATCACGGTTATGTTAAAACAAACAATATCAAATTTATGAGAAAACATGTGTACCTGAAATATTGAGCATTAAACTATCATACAATTGGACATGAGGCAACATCTTTTTTATTTTGGGGTACGAGTGTTCATTGAGGAATTATTCCATATATCTGCTACATAAATTTCGATGATGAACTATCACGGTTATGTTAAAACAACAAGAGTCGTATTTATGAGAAAACATGTGTACCAAATCTAACTGCTGGAATAATTCTCAATCTTTTCTTCTTTTATTTTTTGAAAGAAAAAAAAAAAAAAAAGTGTTCAAAGTTCAAACTATGAAGACCTCCTAAATGGGAGGGTTAGATGTTGACCATAGAGAGCAGAGAATAAATTGAATAGAATCAAATACTTGCAGAAGTACAGCTTTATTTTATATGGACTTAAGATAAATATTCTGGTCTATATATTTTCAAAAGCATCCCATTTTATCTTTTTGACAAATATACATGTTTTTGCAGAAAATGATTGAACACACAAAGTGTTAATCAAATGTGTATGGAATATGGATACACAAAAAATGTCCTTTACATGAAAATAACTAAAGGAAAAAAAACCTATACAATGGGAATAAACGTAAAAGAAAACCAATACTCTTTCTGTCTTAATAGGCGAGTCTGATTTCATTAATAAGAAAAATAAAATTCTTTTATTGAAATTTTTTTAAAAAAATTGATCGAATCATGGTTGTGCATAATTAGTTGCTAAGAATATCACAAAAATTATAAGGAAAAAAAAAAAACTCTTCCTGTCCAAAAAAAAAGGGTCCTATTTGTTACAAATGTAATATTGGAAACATGATTTTATTTTATTTTATTTTTTGGTGTGATGAATATAGTAAAAAAATTTAAAAAGAAAAGGGTGGTGATTGTCCCATTTTGTTGGCCAACCAAAATTAGGTTCCTTTATTTTAAATCTCCCTCTTCCATCATCCTATGCCCTAATAATTTTATTTCTCAAGGTCACCAAAAACAATTCATCTAATTTTACTTAGTCCTTAAAAAATATTTCTACTGTTTCATTCAAAAAGTGCACTTTGTATTATTAAAAATAATAATACAAAGTAGACTATTTGAATGTGACGGAAGAAATATGCATTACTAATGTTGCATTTGCCTTGTGAGTATCAAACCCTTGATAATGTTCTTATATTATATGTTTTCTTCCCCTATACTCTGCACATTATATATAAATTAAACTAAATATTGAATATCGAATTATGGTACATATATATTATGGGACAATTTAATTTCCTCACCAAACAAACAAAAATTGATTGATACTTATGTTGTTGAGTCATCATGGTTGAAACTACTAAGATTATGTTTAACTTGTTCAACCTTAATCAATATATATACTAATTAATACTATAACTTATCCAAATCTTATCATCATCTAATGTACAAGATAAGAGTACTTCATGTAGTTCTTGCTCAATTTCTACACGAAAAGACCAAAAATAACAAAAGATAAACACACACACACACACACGTCTACTTAATGGCAAATTACATCCCAATCTCTAGGGTTGGGAGCAAATTGCAACTAAATTATTGAGATTTTATCAAATTGCCAAAATGCCCTTACAAGAATCGAAACGTTATCTTTAGAGGGATCAAAATGTTATTTCAGAATAGGTTAAAAGAATCGAAATGTAATTCAAAGAAAACATTCTAGTTCCTATATATAAAGGTGTTATGATGAATACCCAACTTAACATAAACTTCAGGGATCGAGATGTAATTTATCATGAATTTAAACATTGATATACATCAATACTAGTATGTTTATTTAAAACATAGTATACAAACACAATACAAGTTTCTACGTATTGTATTGTGTTTGTTTACGTTAATAATAATTGAAAAAAATAAAAATTGGCTGGTTTGTTTGCATCAATGGCAACAAAGTAGGTGTCGTAGCCTTTGAAAAAATTATGATTTATTTTAAGTGTAAGGTAAGGACTGATAAAGACATAAAGGTCTTTGATAAGGAAAGCTACAATATAGATGATGGGACTATTTTTTATTTTTTTATTTTTTATTTAAATAAAAAAAATTGCTCGTCCCACAGAATAAATTACCTAAACCACCTTCCCTTACGTGATTTTTGTGGAGTTTTCCTTGTGTTTTCTAGCGGAAGCCCGAATGAAAACCCATCATTTTTTGGGATGGCATTGTTTGGAAAACCATCACAAAATTACGACTTTCACAAACATAAAAATTCAACATTCGTACGGTATAGTGTATTGTACCGTTTCTTTCTTTAGAATAATATGAAGTTGATGAATTTCATTGTACCTATTCAATTTGGACATGGGCAAAATGCTACATTGTATGGCAAAAGAAAGTATCTTTTTTCTTTCTCCTTTTCTCAATTACTTCAAGAGGAAGAAGGCTGTTAATTTGGATCAATCTCATGTTCATCTTAGAAAAATAGGGCAAATTGTAGAAAACCCCTTGAAGTTCTACAAAAGTACGAAATAAACCATACTGCTCCAAAAAGTACAAAACAAACTCTAAATTTTCAAACATAACAAAGTGAATGAACAAAACAGACAGGCCCTCCTGCAAATTTATGAATGACTCGGTCTAAACGACTGTTTAGCACGAAGAGTTACCAGATCCTACTACTTGTTAACAGTGCAAATTTATCATTTTACATTATTAATATATGTGATGTGATTAAGGTTAAATGTAGTAGTGAAGTAGGTATGCCTTTCAGAAATGATCAAATCACCTCAAAAATAATTTCTTGACCATATAGATATGTGAAAAAAAAAAAAAAAAAAGAGAAAGCTACATAGAGAGGGATATGTACAAGACTAGAACAAGTAAAGGGCCCAATGGACAATAATGAAGGTTGATATTGTGACTTGTGAGAAGAGAAAGCTTGTGGCTATGAATTAGTGGCCCCTTTTTCTTTCATCCTAATCTCAGTTTTTCTTTTCTTTTCTTTTTTCTTTTCCTCAATCCAATATGGTACTACATTTTCTACCTAGGAATATACTTCCCCAAGTGGCCAAGTTCTTAAAAGCAACTTTTTTCCCCCCCATCTAATCATCCATGATTAATTCTATTAATGTAATGTGTAATGAAATATGAAAGCTGCATTGATCCCACATTCAAATTAAGTTGCATTACAACTTTGTCAAGTTTCCATCTTGATTATCTATATGTTTATAGCTCGATTCAAACTTAATATGTTACGAATGAATCTGTCAATTTGGACATTATCTATATTTCAAGAACATATCCCCTACCCCCAATTCATGCACCCCTCCCCTGTATCCACTCGGGGGTAAAAACATTGGCAGTTTTACCCTCGAGTGGATAGGATGCATGAGATCCGAAACAGGGGATCCGTTTCCCTATACTTCTACACCTAATAATAACTATGACTATTTATGACATGACATAAAAAATAAAAATGCTTGATATTTTATAAGCGATTCGTTAATTCAAAACACGACCCAACTGCCTGCTTATAGCAACACTGTATCTCTAAGGGAGCTTTTTCCTTTAAGTTATACCTTTCATCAACACTTTTTCTTTTTTCTTCTTCCTTCCTTTCCAGAACCATTATAATCTGCACTCACTATCAAAGATGACGTTGAGTTTTCTGGTTAGCTCTGGCAAACTGTTCCACATCCCTTTCCAACAGCCCCATCCACCCAAAATCATACCAGTCTCAAAATCCCCTTTGGTGAAACTACAGTAGCTGCATAAAGCATTACCCCAAAATCCCTTTTTTTTTTTTCTCTTTTTTAACTTGGTCAAAATAAATTTATAAAAAAAAAAATTAAAAAAAACCCATTTCTGGGTCGAATGAAAGCTTGACACTTGCTTCACTACCTGCCAACATAAATCAACTCTGACATAACTTTCGGAGCATCCTAGAAAACATCAAGAAAACATATGTATTGTCCTTTTGCATGCAAATTTATCGCTTAAAAATCTAATCTCATGGATTAATTGTTGTTTAAGGAAATGGATTCTTTCTTGTGTTTAGCTTCATCCTTTGGAAAGTTAATGTTGCTTCAAGTTCAATATTTTAAGAGGAATTTATGGCCACTTTTTGTCGGTGGGATTGCAGCCTTCAAAGGAGAAAAGTTCAGAGTCTACTAATCTTCAAGAATTGAATGAATTTTTCTGCCCAGATGAACTCTTCATAAAAGCTGCACCAACAATGTTTGATGATTCACTTGGGAATTTGGAAGCTAGTGCGGAAGAAAAAGTTAAAAAGAGTTCTCTCCATCAATGTAATTACTGAATGTGCATTGAAGGAGTCAGAATAATTCATTGAATATTTTAAATTAAAATTTTTTTTTTTTAATGTTTTTGTCATCCATGTTTTACTTCAGTAGCCTGTACGTGTAACCTAGGCAGTAGACTGGCTGAACCAGGTCCACATTGGACAGCAAGAGTTTATTAAAAACAGACAGACAATCTTGAATTTTCTAGTCAGAGGTTAACATACGTAGTTTGGACATAATAGGGCTCACAATTCCGGATACATAGAAACACGATATAAACAAACTAAGATTGAGAAATATCGACAATAATAGTAATACAAGTAAGGTTTGAGTTAGAGAGTGTCTACACGAAAATCTGCCATTCCAAACCCAGGTTATAAACGAACTAGGGTTGAGAATGTTGACAATAACAGTAATACAAGTAGGGTAACAGTTAGAGGGTGTCCACACTAGAATCTGCTAATCCAAACCCAGGTTATAAACAAGGGTTGAGAATAAGTAAGGTTAGAGTTAGAGAATGTCCACACGAGGATCTGTCAATCTAAACCCACTAGCCCAGACACGACACAAATTACTGGTCCTAGGACAGAAACCTTAAATGAGTGATTACATGGCAATGAACAAATCCATTGAATTGTGGCTTTTGTTTCCAACCTAAGCTACCAATGGATTTCTTATGGCTGAGGTCACCTTACTTCCAGGGGATAATGAAAACAGACAAAGACAGGTCTGATGAGTTTGGTTTTTGCAGTTGCATGAGAAAGTTCTGGCATTGTCCTTTTTTGTGCTTGAAATTTCATCAGGGAAAAACTCAACTCAAGCAAAGACTAGATTCCATCTCAACAAACAAACACAAAATTACAGACAAAAAGTTTTAAGGTACATTTTGTTTACATGTTTCACTCAAATACAAGAAAGGGGACTGAACTACAAACCCTCTAATTTTCTTCTCTAGCTTAAAAACAAATGACTGGAATTTAAATAGCACTTCAGTAAGGAAGTAAACCTGATGTTCTTTCCAGAAAGGCAGTTTTTAAGGAACATTCATGACTTGGATTGACTGCAACATATCAGAAACAGCGATTACCAGATCACCTGATTTGATCATCCCCCTGGCCTTGAGCAAGGCGAAAGTTTTGTTGAGGTTACTTTCCATATCGTCAGAGAAGCTCAACCGGAAAGGTATTAGACCCCATTGTAGATTTAAGCGTCTGCGCACGGATGTTGTTGTTGTAAAAGCGAAAATCGGGCAGTCAGGACGACAACGTGACAGAAGCGATGCCATGTGTCCGTTCTTTGTGTAAACAAAGAGTGCGTCCACCTCTAAGTTGTTTGCTGCAAATTTTAACAAGAAAATAAAAGCAGTTAGCACCAGGAATAGGATTACAGTAACATATGGCTGACAAACTTGATCAAGTGGGGAAGTAAACTGGACTGCAGCATGTGTAGTAATGCAAACCTCGTAAAGGAAAGAGACATGATAACAAAAGCAAACACATGAAGATAGCAACCATACTATCATATTCATATACTCTCTCCGTCCCACTAAAAGAGTCTTGTTTCTAACACTGTTCAGTATTAGAAACGGGATTCTTTTAGTGGGGCAAAGGGAGTAACTTGCATTTCTAAATGAGTCGCAATAATGAAAGAGATAGATTCACCGGATCATGATATTAGAAAATAAAATTTCAAATGATTACTGGAAAAGACAACGTGAAGACACTTGAAAAAATTATGAAAAGGAGTCAAACTGAAGAATTGGCAAAAAGTACACAAAATATTTCAAGGAAATCTGAAATAATACTCAGAAATGATCCAGATAAATAATATTCATTCTTTTTTTCAATTGAGTTCTTAATCTTCATTCTTTTCTACTTCTTAACATAGTCGCGTACCATATCCTCCAAGTTAAGGGATCTTGCTAATACTAATAGTCAATCCTCACTTTTTAAGGCAAAATATATAAGATATTAAGCACCAAGCAGACAGCTGATCACAAAGCACCTCATATCGCATGCCTGCAGTATTCTCTCCCAACTTACAGTATTACTGGAAGAGTCAGTCAGGCACAAATTGCCACTAAAGTTGAGACCAGTCAGTTTAGTATGCATTTGACAAAGTAATACCCATGATGAAATCAACAAATTCAAGTAAAACTAGATTTTGCAAAACCTTTGAAAAGGCAACCAGGCAGTCTAAATTATCACAAGAGATAACACAACAAGAATTGCATACCCATCTTGGCAGCAGAGTTGCAAATCTCTTCTGAGATGCTGTCAGCAAATGAAGATGCAATGTTTGGGAGGTCCATAGCTTCATGGTGTTTCTCTTCTCTCCACCACCTCTCAATTCTCAGACTAACACTTCTCAACACAGTCAGTGCCTTGTCAGGGAATTGACCCATGGCTGACTCACCAGAAAGCATCAGAGCGTCAGATCGTTGCCTAACTGCTTCAGAAACATCAGCCACTTCAGCTCTAGTCGGAGTTGGGTATTCAATCATGGACTCAAGCAACTGAGAGGCCACAATAACAGGCTTATTTAACTGCCTGCAAAGCTGAACAATCCTTTGCTGCTCTGAAGGGACCTGTTCCAATGGGATCTGAGCACCAAGATCTCCTCTTGCAACCATAGCTCCATCACAAGCTTGAATGATCTCTTCCAAGTTCCTCAAGGAGTCTACACTTTCGATCTTTGCAATTACAGCAATATCACTGTAACACATGCGTACATACCCATAAAAATGATGCAAATAATACAGGCAATGCATTGTAGTGAAGACAATGCTTTGAGAACAGAGAATTGGGACTGGCTTCTACTGGAACCCATTAAATAGAGAAAAATGAAGTGAAATTTGTAAATAGCATGAAGGGCTACATAAAGAGGAATAATGAATGATAAGAGTCATAGTTTGCAGAAGAAAGAAAAAATATTCCAGTTTGCAACAATATACCGAGTATTCATCTTTTGATGGGAAATGAACTTAAAGCTTATCCATCACCAAAAAGCACATTTACAAATGAAACACGCATCAGGAATTCATACCTATCACGAGCCCGTGCTTTTATATAGCTTTTCAGGTGAGTAATAACTTCGGCGGACTTGACAAATGATATCGCAATGAAATCAACACCCTCTGCAATCCCAAAGTCAATGTCTAGCCAATCCTGTACAAACAAGATGCAAGACTCTGATTATTTCACAAATGACAAATGAGAAGCCTAGCAACATAAGTAATACACTCTTAGTCATGTGTGTGAAGCAAAACTGAACCAAATGGTTAGGAAATCTTGAAACAGTTCTAACGTTCAAATGCTGCAACTCAACAAAAAGAAATTAATTTCTAAAAGGCCAAGAGATTAAATGAGTAAGAGAAGTAAAGACCTTGGAGGATATGGTTGGTAGCATGGCATTACGTTCACGTACTAAACTTCCATTTCGCCAGAAGGTGAGATTGGCCCGAGGTAGTAGAAGTCCAGGATCTGTACATCTGCATTTGACATCAGGACCAATTTTTTCAATCACCTCAAACCTTACCATGCCACCATCTACTAGTAGCTCATCCCCAACTTTTACATCTGTCATGATATGTGAAAAAGCATGTGTTTTCTAGATCAGAGCAGTAAAAGTAAAATTTTGAGAACATCAATTCTGTTTCATAAGAATAAGCAATCGAAAGTCTAATCTTGTATAAGGTCCAGACCTTCAGCGAAGCCCTCATAGTTCACATTAATGGTGCATTCGGGCAGAGGAGATTCAAAAGCTCGAACACTGAAAGTCCATACTTCCCCATCCTGCAGGCAATACCAATCACAAAACTAAGCTCCATAACAGAAAATGCAAAAGAGAGAAGATTATGCTATATTGATTGCAGTCATATGCTCATGTCAATGCTGATAGTGTTCAAGTTATGACAACTTCCTGAAATCAAATGTTTTATTTTGCAGGAGAAAAAAAAAGAAAAAAGAAAAGGAAAAAAAAAGCCCTTTGCTTTCAGTAGTTATGTCAGGCAGTTTATTCATCATCTTTCGAACAATGCCCTGCCTTAATGAGTTCGTGAAAGAGTTTCATACAAAATGCCTTAACTGGAAATACATTTGCTGTGCAAGACAAAGCAAGAAACAAGACTGCCTGAGCAAGTACTTGATAAATTTAACAAGGGGAAAAAGAAAAAAAGGCATAGGCCAGTCAGATTCTTACAAACTTCTGACAAACTTCGATTGTACATCAGTTCACAACTCAACTTTCATACCAAACAAAAACACAGCACTAAAAAATCAAGAAATCTATGAAATTAACTGAAAATAACTCAAATACCCCTCAAAGCATCTAAATTTCTGCTCATTATCAACCAACAGAAACTTCTCACTTCACATCCCAATTCATTCTGAAATGAACCAAATTCTTATTCTTTTTAAAACTGATTTCATGAAAACAACTGCATGTAACAAGCACACCCCTTGAATCATCAACTTTTCACCCATCATACATTAATAAGCATGTTCCTCTTCACTCAAATCCATATAACCTGACAAATCAAATGCCAATGCACCAACCAAAAGCACAAAATAACAATCTCGCACAAAAAACTCATTTTGAAACTAACCAAATTCGTGTAGTTTTCTGATAACTGATTCCATGAATTTATTCGTCATTAATTAAATTCCTATTGAAATATCAACTTGGTGCTCATTGTCTACATATAATTAAATCTCATTTCACACCATTTCCACCTTACCTAAAAAATTCAATGCAAAAAAGCACAAAAGACCTTCTCCCACATTTTGAATTCATTTAGAAGTCAAGCCAAATTCATATTTTTTCATTTATAGCTCCGTTCATGGAATCATAGATCATCAACTAAATTTCTCTCAAAGACTTGAACTTTTTACTCATTGATAGACCATTCAAAAAATAGAAAATAACAATATCTCTGGCATTTGAAATCATTTAGACCAACAAAAAACCAATAGCATCTCCAGCAGATGCTCCTGACCATCCAGGCTTTCCCACAGGCCACAAAAACCCAGGTCGGCCCGCATGAAATTCCTTTGAGATCACTGCTTTTTTCCTGATTCTAACAGCTGATTTTTGTTCCACGCGGTTTTCTGATATGTTACTGATTCTAATTACTGGACTTTAAATTTTTTTATGTTCATTTGGCATTGAAGACAGCACTGAAACCTATTGAAAGGATTTTGGTTACACCTTGAGCTAAATCCATTTTGGATGTGATTTTGGATGGGAAGTCCAATGCATTGAGGCTTTGCACAAGAAGACTGTGGACAAAAGTGTGGAGGAAGAGCATTGGGAGAAAACTACTGCTTGGGAGGAGGATAGCTCCAATAAAAGTTCCTTGCCATCCTTCCATGAAATCATTTGAAATCTCAAATGGTCTCAAAAGATGTTAAATGATCAACTCAACGGAATATTGAAAGCAAGAGGCAAAAGGTTGTGACAGAACCTCCTCAATCCCCTATAATATGCATCTACACTCAGATCAAACAAAAGATAATGACTTTATGCCACAACAGGGTGATTCAATTCCAGTTGTGTCAAAGACAATCCAAAAGACGGAAAATTTACTCCTTTTTTGACAAAACACTAAGAAAACTAGACAGCTAACTTAAAAGGATTCCTCAAAACTCAATGATCATTCAGCTCCACAAATCAAGGGCCCTCTTTTTGAATTCAAATCAAGCAACCATTTTGATGACATTAGTTTTTTTCACTTCTCTATGGTAATTTCTCTCCATTTCCATTTCTAATTCCCATTAATATCATAAAGAGTGGTTGTAAAAACTGACAGGCCTACTCAAATAGAAGTGTACCCAAGTTTAAATACAAAACTACGAAAATGCAATTGACACAAGCATTTGCACTACAAAGAAAAACGATTAAAAAGCAAGTTCATTTACCTCGGCTTTCACAGACGAAGCCCCGCCAAGATCTCCCATGTGAATTTCACTACCCTCAGTATCCATCATAATAGCCACCGCAAAACCTTTCTCCTCATTCAACCTCCTCACCCTCTCAATCACCCTCTGATGCCACTCCCTCGTCCCGTGACACATATTAATCCTAGCCACATTCATCCCGCCGACAGCCAACGCCTCCAGCTGCTCCGACCCGCAAGTGGTGGGCCCAATCGTGCAAATCAGCTTAGTCCGCCGCGTACTCCGGAACCCATTCTCCTTCAACTCCGCCTCCGTCACAGCATCGACGTCAATTGAGCTCGAGTCCTGCACAGGGGACACCGCAGCCGCAAGCCCACCGCTCAAGCCATTGCTGGAAACAAGCACCTGCGGAGCAGCAAAAGCAGAAGCTGCCTCAGGATCAGAGCTCGAGGACGATGCTCTCGTAATGAGGAGCTGGGGAAGCTGCACCGGCGCAGGCAGACCGGAAGTCTTTACATTGACCGGGAGGCGGAAAGAGCCGGAGAGGAATGAAATTGAGGGTTTTGAGAGGGGTGAAGAGGTGGAAATGAAGAAGTTGAGAGACTGAGACATTGGAAGGGCGAAGCGGAAGTTAGCCGGCGACGGAAATTGGAGTTCAGGTCGGAGAAATTAGTGTAATATATAGGATGGATGGAGTGAGTGTTTGTTTTTTTGGTTTTTGGGGGAAAGATGGGCGGAGAGAGCGAAGCTGGACAACTTTGAAATTGTCGCCCGTATAATTTGAGTGTAAATATGGGTTGAGAAAATTACATTTACCTCCCTCGAGGTATCTAGAAACTATCAACACCCCTAAAGTTTCATGAAACTACTAACACCCCTAAACGTTTAAATTTTTGCAAAAATATTTTTTGGTGGTACTGAGATTTTGATCCCTTAACCACCGGGTGCTGAGCAAAAATATTTATTCAACCTGTCAAATGGTTTAATATACTTTTTTTTTCTTTTTCTTTTTTTTTTAAGAAACATACAACATCTTCCTCTTATAGAATGAGATAAGAGATTCCTTCTAACATATTTTGCCAAATTACAAACATATATGAATATTAAATTCATTTTTTGACTCAAAAATTGGTAAATGTTACCCAATCAAAGGAATAATTATTATATTATTGTCTAATTAGACAGGTAAGCGTAATTTTATAAAATCTTAGGAGGTGTTGATAATTTTTATAAATGTTGAAGGAGATAAATGTAAATTAACCTTGATGGCGGTGTTGGTAGTTGGATGAAAAATCAGGAATCTAGTGTGTCACTCACTCACTCACTCTGTAATCTGGAAAGATAAAAAATGACGTAATAGATAAAATATAAAAGTCCACCTCATCAGTGCTAATCTTGTAGAAATAGTAACTGGATTTATGGTATCGGGTTGCGGCTGCGGTTTCATTTCCGCGCCTGATGACACGTGTATTGAATTTAACGAGAAATTATTCAGTATATAGGATGTATCCCGTGGGATAATGTCATCATATATATTTAAGGGGTAAAGTAATATTTTGAAAATTGATTCATGGTTGGTTTGCTGTACAATTTTTATGGATACATCGGATGTATCAAATAATTCGTATGAAATTTTACAGTTATATTATGAAAATACGCATATTAAGTTTAGTATAGATATATTGTGCAACAAGAGTTTCAAATTTAGTTGTCGTATCTTAGGTATGTGGTTAGTTTTTGAAGTATCGCGTATTAAGTTTATGTTGTAATGTATGGGTATTGAGTTTAGCATATGATGCATTGTATATTTAGCTTATAATATATTGCATTTATATGACACCTATTTTGAGTTTTTTTCCATCTTGAAATATATTATGAGAGTGTTTGGGGGGAATAAAAAAAATGAAACGACGCTTTAGAAGTTTATGGACTTGAGAATGGAACAAAAATCATAGATACTTAATCGTCTTCCAAAAGAGACGTCGCTATGTTAAGAAGACAATTATCTCATTTACAAAGATATCTGAGTGGGACTAAATCCAAAACAGATTTTCAATTTCAACTTAAACCATATTTTTAATTTTATTCTCAAACACATTTTAATTTATGTTAGGTATTGTATAACATTTCAAAATCAACTCAAATAACATTACAATATTTTAAAGAATATCTAAAAATACATTTTAAGATATGATACGATAAAATAACTCAAAAATATATTTCAAGATGTAATAACATACGAGTAATAGCTACGGATTGGAATTTGCCTTCAAATAAATATAAATAACAACTCGCGTGTATCGTCTTGCTGGTAATGCTTGAGAAAGTGCTCATCTACTCATTTTCTTGTCTTTGTTAGTGGAGAGCAGCCATCCTACTCCTATTGGCGAGGTCGGTATTTTTAATATTGATAGACGAAAGATTATTCTGTACATTTGTTGTGTTACGTAAAATTGTGTAGTCAAATACATTTAGAGAAGAGAAAACTATTTTTCGGAGAAAGTAATGCAGATATAGGAAGCCCAAAAATGAATGCAAATCTATATTATGATTTATGATATGTTTGCTACACTATTTTAAATCATACAACGAATGCATCCAATAATTTTTCTTCCGACATACAAATAATAATGATCTTTAGTTCAATCACATACATTGTATTATACTATTATTCATCATTTATTTCTAAAGTATCTTTCCATAATCCAGTAGTATATTTTTTGTAACAATTTCACGATTTAAATTTTAAATAATTTCAGTCCTTTAATGAATTTTAACTATTGGGATGGTTCCACCTCAAACTCCATGCATCTAATTATTTAAAAATTTATCTTTTTAAATGATTAGGGCCTGTTCTTTTTGTTTGGTTTTGGTTTCAACAGTAAATTTAATATATTTTAATCATATTTCATCATTTTCAATATAAATATTTCAGCATCTACTTTTTACATTTTCAATACACTTTTTACATTATATTTTTAAAACTTATTTTCAAAATTGTTTTCAAAACGCCCAAAAAGAACAGGCCCTAAGAACATGTTTGTTATGGCTTTATAAGGGAGATTTTAGATAATATGTTTAGAAAAATAAGTAAACGAACATGTGGGAAAAAGATATTTTCAAAAATTATGTTTAGGAAGAGAATTTTGAAAAACATGTTTTGGAGAATATTTGATCTGATGCCTAACAAAGTCTAAGGCCCTGTTTGTTTTGATTCTCAAAACATGGTTTTGAGAAAAATTTTAATTTATAATAATTTTTCATCACTTTTAATACACCTTTTTATATTTTTCAATACACCTTTTTACATTTCCAATACAATTTTAATATTATAAAATCAAAATAAATCTCAAAATCATGTTTTGGAAATTATACCACACAGAATTTCTAAACTATTTCTGAAATTAGGACTCAAACCAAAATAACTTGCAAAACTTCGAGCAGACTTTTAAATGATTTTAAAATTGTCAAAAGTATTAATATTCGTCCTAAAGTATAAATGTAGATTTAAATTTATTCTTAGGAAAGAAAATCTGTACTCCAAATGGCAATTTGCTTCCTTGCTCAACACATATAAATAAGTTGCTCCTATTTCCCCCAATGAAAATGCAAAATCCCACTTCATTCAATCTTAACCCCAAAGAAAAATCAATATCCAAGATCTTTACTCTTTCCACGATCGCAATCTAGGGCTTTTCAATTCCGGTGTTTACATATCCCAATCCCAAGGTAAAATTCGATCTTTCTTCTTTGATTGGTTGGAATTTGAGCTGGATCATTGTTCTTTTCTTGATTCGGGGTTGTGTTTTCGGTGTGAATTGATCGGCCAGTGACGGTGTTGTTTGGGTGTGTATATATGTAGGGGAAGGATGGGGGCATTTATGTCGCGGTTTTGGTTTATGTTGTTTCCGGCCAAGGAGTACAAGATTGTGGTGGTTGGATTGGACAACGCCGGCAAGACCACGACGCTTTACAAGTTGCATTTGGGGGAGGTGGTCACTACTAATCCTACTGTGGGAAGCAACGTTGAGGAGCTTGTTTATAAGAATATAAGATTTGAGGTGAGTTGTCTGAAATTCAGTGATTATTTATGTTTTTAAGTAGTTCTTGTTTTAAGTTTGAACTTTCTGCAGACCGACTGTTTGTGCGGAATTGATTGAAATGTGATGACTGATGAACAATTGAACCCAAGATTCCTGAAATTATGATTTTCTGTTTGGGAAGTTTTCAATATGTTATTGTATTTGGAAGTTTGTTAGTGTTCGGGGAAGAATCGTGTAAAATCTTTGAGGGCCTTATGAAATGTCCTATTATATTGAAGTCGAACTAACTAGGTGGAAATTTAGCGGTATATTTATATATTTGGTGAACGGTATGGTGAAATGACCTTCTTTCTTGGTTAAAGAATATATACTTTCGGATTTGAAGAATTGAAACCTAGAAGAATGTGGTGCATATCAAGATTTTGGCAGTCACGGTTGATCAAAGGTTGTGAATGTGTACATCTCGTGTTCCCATAAATATCTTGAGATTGTAGATTCATTCATGGGAAAAGACTAATGTTAGATCATCACTTTCTTACTTACATGTTCTGGGATTGAAAGTTTCAAAAATCTATTTGGGTTCTGTATCAATTGTGAGATGGAAATAGCTAGAGCTCAGATATCTTTTCTTTGGCAACCTGGGGGTTTTCAGTTATTGTTGCATTATATAGGGAAGCTAATCACACGGGAATCATAGATTTGTGTCTATGACCCTGTTTGTCTTAATGGATATGGCTTGCAAATTCGGATTTGATAAATTACCCTTTTAATAAACAAGGCTAGATGAGATGCACAGACATTTAAAAATAAAAAAAGACAGCTGAGCTGAAAAGAAATGTATTCTTCAGCATCCTCTAGCCAGCATATCCTTATCAAGAAGTAACACTTTACTTGAACAATATCATTTCCTTACACTCTATGTTCTTGTTCAATGGAGAACTTCACTTTGGGATTTCCGGTTTCATTCTTTTAGTATATAACTTTGAATGAGAGATGGTCAATCTCAAGCTTTGATACTGGTAAATTGTGTGGGAGATGAGTATCTAAGCATGTATGTATTACCCAGGCGATTTGGGCATTTGATAACTTTCTTTCACAGCTATTTTGATCTTATAGCTGATATTGGTGTGATGAAAAAATGATTCAAATGTGAATGGATGATTGTGTCTGAGTGCATATAGCCTCAGTTTTCACTGGGTCTGTGTAATTGTAGTTGTTAAAAACATTGTATGTATCTACGCTTCTTATTACTTGGTGTAATGGAATATGTGGATTAATTTTCCAAGGCATCAACCTTCATACTCAGCTACATGTTAAGATGAATTACAGTGTAGTGTCTTGTCACTCTGGAATTAAACTTGTTACTTAAACCAGTTTCATACATTTTATATTATATAGAGATTCTTTGGACAACTTACTTTTCTAAAAACTAGTTGTAATGGTCAAACACAGGGTTGATGGTTACTATATGCTGGAAAGATTGCTTGATTAATCTCAGGTGGCAAGTGTTGATTCTGTCCAACTTCTGACCAAAATTTTAAGGATCTTCAGTATTGAATCCACATATTCAATTTTGCGTTGCTTGCTTATTGTGATAATCAATTTTAACAAAGCTAATCTGTTTATTTGTTGATGATACTTTATCAGGTTTGGGATCTAGGTGGACAAGATCGGCTTAGGACATCATGGGCGACCTACTACCGTGGAACTCATGCGATTATCGTAGTAATTGATAGCACGGATAGAGCCAGGATTTCCATAATGAAAGATGAACTCTTCAGTCTGCTACCACACGAAGATCTACAGAGTGCTGTTATCCTCGTGTTTGCAAATAAGCAGGACTTGAAGGATGCGATGAGCCCTGCTGAGATAACCGATGCACTTTCCCTACATAGCATAAAAGATCATGATTGGCACATCCAAGCTTGCTGTGCCCTTACTGGTGATGGTTTATATGATGGTTTGGGTTGGATAGCACAGAGAGTTACTGGAAAAGCTCCAAGCTAGAAGTGGTTGATTGAAAAAGTTCTGATCTTTAATGTCCGTGCCCTGTATTAGAAGGCCATACAGATTGGTGAATCCTGTCCGTTGTATTGAATGTATGATACACTGTTTTTCGTTTGGATTTCTTTGTAGAGGAGTTGATCGATCCTCTTCGCGGAAAAAGAAAGGGTAAAGCCAAAGAAAGGAAGAATTCTGTACTCCCAAAATGTTACTTCTAAGACATTCTATGCTGACAAAAATTACTGCTGTGTTGTGATGTACTTTTCATTGAGACATTCTTCTGTTCCACTTTTGATATTCTGTTTTTGGTGGCAAAGTAAACTAACATTATAGTTGTGGTACACAAACCACTTTTGATATTCTGTTTTAGCACTTATTTTTAGTTTGGTGGCAAAGTAAACTAACATTATAGTTGTTGTACACAAATGGAACACCAAAAGTAGGACAGAGGATCCAATGCGGGATAAAGGGCCTTCGTTTGGCATTTCGGTTTTTAACCCTTTTAAAAAAAAATGGTCTCCGCAGTCTATTTATAAAGATGGTAAGTAGCAGCGAAGGGAAAAGGGCAAAGATAGGCAATTACAACTTCTACCAGAGGAGAAACCTTTTGAATCAAATTGGTTTTGAAGCAAATCAAACTTTGTACACAAGGCTATGATGCATTCACTGTAAGATGATGAGCTAAGCCAACAACTAAATGGGTGGAAAAATTTAAAATCAAGGAAAGTTATACATTTTCTGCACAATGATCATTTTCACGAACTTGACAGGATATGCGTATCTATCTGTACTCTGCGACAAGCTCGGGCATCAAATCGGTAACAATCATCACAGTATCCAGCACCGGCACCCTGATTTCTCTTGTGGTCCTTCAAACCATCTATCCCAGTATGGATTGACCGGGCCGTTTGTTCTGCCAAATATGAAACGAGTTCTTTCAGTACAACACTTACTAGCAAGAAATTCGTTTAACCAAAGAGAAATGTGAGGTTATTACGTGGGAAGTAGAGGGTCTGGTTTTGTTTCCACCTTAATCAGCATCCTAAGTGCATTAGAGAGAATTCAGTTAGAGCTCCCACTGTATTTGTAAGAGGATTGCATAAAAGAATTCACAAGTAATTCATATATCACAATCTTACTCCTTGCAAGAGGCTGAGGCCATTTCCATCTTCTCAAGCTGTTCTAGTTCTTCCTGTGTGAAAATAATTATATTCAGACAATGCAAGTTTTCGGGTAAAACTGCTGACACGAATAACCAAGTGAAGAACACTTAAGAGACATCACACGAAGTCTCACACAAAGGATTTAAAGGAGCAGCACAATGATGATACCCATCCACTTAATTGACAACCGTTAGAAAGGGACTCTTAAGTTCACACAAAACTGAGAATTAACCAAGTGTCATGAAAAACAAAAGAAAACTAAGAAAATGACATTCATGGTTTGATGATCCCGAAGGAACCCCACCCAGTAACGATGAAAGAAAAAGCCCCACTCTTCAGACCCAGAATCTCAAAAAACACTACTGTCATGAAAAAAATGAAGAAAACAACTAACAGTGGACAAAGGAAAGAAAATGCAGAGTCAGCACCCATTAGTTCAGAGATGACAATAAAAATGAATCGAACTTTAGACCCAGAATACAAGAGCCGCTTTAACCCTATGATTTCCAGTAAGTTTTCTCAATAGCAAATTTCCTTTGTATCTGAAAAAATAAAACGAAGGGAGCCTTCTCGTAGTAATAAAAAGCTACTGCCATGTGACCTAAGGTTACAAGTTCAAGCCATGGAAACAGCCTCTTATCAAATTATAAGGTGAGGCTGCATACATCAAGCTTTAATGGTCTGGCCCTTTCCCGGACCCAGCACATGCAATGGAATATTGTAAGCCAATAGAATGGTTCAACTCCAAAACAACAAAATCTGCAGAAAGACTGTCCTGAACTACTAAGTGCATACCAAGAAACCAAACACATGAGTAATTACCTAACATCCATAAAATACTAAGGTTATCACCAGCTTCAACCCAAAGTTAATATTATTTCAAAGTTGAAGAATAGAAGAATAGTACCACCTAACTGTCCCTATTCTCTATCACTGCATTACACCATTAATTGAACCAACACCAACTCCAACAACTGTAAGTAACAAGAAATAGAAGATGAGATCTATAGCAATAGCAACAACAGCACATCAACAGGGTTGCAGCTGTGCAGGAACTTCAATTTGTTAAGAGTAGAAAAGCAGGAATTGCATTAGGACATGGAAAAATCTACACAATCAGAAGCTTTGGAGTTCAAAATGTAGCCATGTTTGATGAAGAACATTTTGGGATTTTTTAAGACAAACCTAACCTGAAAGCAGGGTTCGGGTAGAAAACATCTCCCTTTTTCCATTTCTATGATATACTATAGATGTTTAGCAGACATAATATGATAGACCTCGGAAATTAACTCGGAGAGTCACAAGATTCCAATAAACCAAAACTTAAATTGGCAAGTACAAGGGCTGCTAACGTCCTCCCATTGGAAATTTCTGTTACAATTTCCCTAAATTAACACAACTAGGAACTGCAAAGTTCAAAGTCTTCTTAAGGCAGCTTGTACATTCTGGAAAAAAAAAAACCCAAAAGGACTCCCCAATGTTCCTCAAAAACATTAAACTGACCAGAGTACTGAAGACATTGAATTCCAAGAAAATGTAACTTGGTCACCCTATGCATCATTTGCACTAGCCATTCAAAGCTCAATCACAACTTGAACACCGAATATGTCAATCACATGAAAATGCGGAAACTCACAGCGTAGCCCTTAGAAAAAATTTCATTTCTGCTCATTATCAATCCTGAAATTCCAATACTCAATCTGGAGATGAGTATTTGCCGGTTCTCAGAATGGGAATACCAGAATATTTACAACTTACTGCTATTATTCTCAAACAATTTGAATACAAAACAAATAAAAAAACCTTTCTTGTGACCTTATCTAAGACGATTAAAAAATACAAAAAGTCAGTCACCGTGTGAGACCATTTTCTTATTCAGCCTCAGCAATGCAAGAAAGCACAAACTCAAATTCAGGCCAATTCAAGAACCTATCTTTACTTCTCAAATCAGAATGCTAATTACTCATAACAAAAGCCAAGAACATTTTTTTAAAAAATAAAAAAGAAAAATCCACGATAAAATAAAATTGAAACGTTGAAAAGGGTCAACAAGTCAAGCAGTGACCGACCTCCAAAAAGCGAGATTCTTGTTCAAGTCTTTTCAATTCAGCAGAAATCCTGTGCTTCCCTCTCGTATCTGCCGCCGATTGCCCTTGCTCTGAGCTCACTGATTGCATCTCTCTCAGCTTGAAGTTGAAGGCTCCTCTTGACACAAAAAGAAAAAAAAAAAGTTACAATTCTGAAAATCTACTAAATCCCAGTTGAGGAAAACCGTGCATGATCAAGTTCTAAGAGAGCAGCATTGCAACAAGATCGTGTCTTGGACTCAGCTCATACATGGCTGTCCACCTCTGATTTCGAGAAAAAAAGGTTGGTGGAGGCTTAGAGAAAGAAGCTGTAGTGGGGGTTACGGTATGACAAATTTGGCTTGGTTTTGATGGGGTTGGAAGGAATCGAGGCAGGTGTGAGAAGAATATTAAAGAAAGAAAAGAAAGAAAAAGGGGGAAAGGCTGCTTTTTTGGTCACAAAAGTGGATGAAGAGAAAGGTTTAAGGCTTTTTTAACTTTTGTTTCCTCTTCTTTCTTGAATTCTTAGGCCTTAATTTTGTGTTTTTCCTCTGGAAATTTTCCTGTCCTCTCATCATTTGTGGGTCTTTTTTTGCCTCCCAGATTGATTCTGGTTCATTTGGTCTTGGCAAAATTCTTGATTGATTTCTCCTCTCTTGTCCCATTTCTGGGTTTATTTATTTATTTATTTTTATCTATTTTGCTTTAGTGCCTGCATTTTATACTTATTATAATAGGTATAATAGGGATGAGATATCTGACTCTCTATCACGTATCGTTCTATGTATTGCTCTCTGGCCTAATTGTCACATTTTTACCCTCGAATGTGGATGCATGAAGCGATAAAGGAAACCTGATGCATTATACATAGGTTTTGAAAGCTGCGATAAATTTAACTTACTTGAATTTATGACTTGTTTGATCACATACTTAGCACTTAATACAAGGGAAGTACTTTTAATTTAGTGAAGATTCATTGCTAATGTGACAAGTGATTAGTGTAATAAAGGTAAGTTTGGAATTTAGAATTGGAATATCATGGATTGCAAGATGAAGCATCATTAATTATCTTTCTCGACCGTTACGTAACCAATAGTCAGTCTCATCAATTGCGAAATACAGCAACACATAATTATTTTTCTAGACTAAAAACAGAAGTATGGTGACGTGTAGTCCTCTTTCAACTGAAATATACAACTTTTATAGACGTATAATAAATAAATTAACAGTGGAGTAAACTCTTCTATTGCAAATAATCTAAGAAGTTGTTTACGTTTTATTAACAACTTAAACGTACGATTTGAAAGGATCAACAAGGCAAACGAGTTCCAATACATACATGAATAAGAGAGCAAAAAATTGGTATCTCAAGAATGGTTGGAAGAGAAGAAAAAGAAAGAAGGAATGAAGTTGAATAAAAAAATATTGAAAGGAGAACCATTTTTTTTACCAGATCTCTTGGATCTCTACCATGTATTGGCCATTGTATTCGCATTCAATAGTAACAATGTAACATTTTTATAGAAGGGATAATACATGGTAGAAATTTAAGGGATTTGCTCTCTATTTTAACGTTCTATTTAACTACTAAATAAAACATTTGTGCACAGATCGTGAGGTCAAGAATTCGAATAACACATCTGGCAAGATTTATAAATTTTAAAGCAAACTCTTGTTAGGACTTTAGGGGTTACTCCCCGGTGACGGTGTGTTAATTTGTGATGTTGTAGGTCCTCATGCGGTGAAATGGTCCCCAACGTGGTGTTGCCCTGTTCCCGACATGGGTGTAATATGGTGTGCAAATGTCGTGGTGTGGAAGTACAAGTCCTCACTTATAGTGGATTGTTTGATGTGGTGTAATGTTTGTGTGCAAGTGCAAACAGTGCAAGCCTTCGATAGTAGTATAAGTGTATACTGATTAGATGCCCGATGTGGGTTATACTTAGGTGCACCAAAGTAGGTGAAAAAATTGTAAAAAAATCAATCGTAAGTGAACGAATTCTAGCATTTTAAAAAAAATAAAAATAATAGTATATGACCTTAAAATTTCAACAAATAATCCAATTTGGACGTTTTATTGCAAATGCTAATAGAGCGCGTGAGGAGTGGAGGAGAATGCTGCCATATTTTATGATACGGCATGCAATCCAGTTTGACCCACTGGTCTAAAGGGGCCGAGTATCAAATGCAGTGTCAGTTGCAGTGAATCCGTGACAAGAGAGCGCGTGCAGAATTTGGCAGCACTTGCCAGCCCAGCCCAGTCGTGTCATGTTTCTGTTGGTCACACGACTTGAGGAACACAGGACAACCGTGGTCCTCTCCGTATTTTGTTCTTCTTTCTGCCTCCTTCGGCACCTGCCGGCTGCCGCCTATGATTGGGGCTTAGGATGTTGGAAGGCGTGGTTGTGTCAATACTTACAAAAACTTGTATCATACGAGTATAATGATTTAACGATGCACTCGTTCAATTTAACATTTAAAGTATCGTGATTATATTACAATAGTATGTGTATTGAGTCTAGTTACTAAGGGCCTATTCTTTAAGTTTTGATTTTAGTTTCAATTTTTGTTTCAACAATAAATTTAATATATTATAATCAGTTTCATAATTTATAATACAATATTTTACTATTCGGCTATACTTTTTTTACATTTTCAATATACTTTTTGCATTATAAAATTATTTTTTCAAAACTCAAACTCAAACATTCCTAAAAAAACATGTACGTATCAAATTTAACCCCGAGTTTTGTTGATGAAGTATCGTAATTATGTTAAAACAAGTATTGATTTTAAGTGTTGAAGTCCCTTGTATCGAGTTAGACGTATCACGGTCATGTTAAGACAACAATTATTGAGAAAACATGTGTATTGAGTTAGTTGTTGTCGTATTGCGGTTATATTAAAATAACAAGTATTTTGTAAATATGTGTATTAAATTTGACATATAATGTATCGAGTGTAATTGCAACAATAATAACTTATGTTCTGACTCGATCTCTAGCTATTTGGTTGCTTACTTATAGGATCGAATTTTATGTACTCTAGGATTGACGGGGAGTAGTTCCTACTTTCTAGCTATATTGTTATTGGTAAGCTCTTATAAAGAGCGTTTAGGTTGCATTAGATACAAATGAAACGAGCAATATCACTTATTTTCAAATTGCTTTTTCTTATTAATTTGATCATATTACACTTAAATATCAAATTCAGCAATTAAAATATCACGGGTCAAATTGTCAGAGAAACGTCTCCTTCATATGAATAGAAGTGGATTAAATGGAATGGCTCCTTGCATCCATCATTGCATGTTGTCCAACTGTGGTCATCGTGGCATACCATAGATCCAAGTGTCACCCAAACAAAAGCTGCACTAGCTAGCTACCTCCTTATTCGTCACCTTCAATTCTCATCTTTTGGCCTTAAATTTATACCCAGAAATACTGCAAATATTTAGCAATTAGTGTTCATCTTCATCGAAATCATGACTAGTGTTCATGCAATATCATGCAATTTCATCAAAAAGGCTATCCCACTTTATG